>PVJX010000253.1:215410-311267 GCA_004027295.1 Dolichotis patagonum | reverse complement strand
TTATACTATTGTGTTATGTTTGATATTATTGTAATTGAAACTATGCTCAACTATAGCAGAGTAAGAGATATGGTGTTAGATACTGTTGATGTCCAGTTGACTTAATGTAAAGTACTGTGTTGCCTATGTTGTCCTGTTCTGATCTGCTCTGTACTGCCCCCTTTTGTTTTATTCTCTTTTAAATAAAAAAAAAAAAATTTCATCCTGAGTTCACCATGTACTATTGCAATACTAGCCCCAACACCTACCAATTAAACAGAAGCTAGAGCCCAGAGCTGTTACATCCAAATTTCAGGGAGAAACACCCACAGAGATGGATATAATTTACTCATAAATATTTACAAGTTTCAAATAGTTGGATATTAAGTCACTCTACTTATCTTGATGCTGCTTTGTGAATGAAGCCCATCCAACATCTACATCGGACTGAAAAAATATCTGTGAGGTTAATGCAGAAAGAAGAACCAAGAGTGCCAAAAATAAATGTTTCCATCCTGAGCCAAAGAATGAATCACTTGTGCATTCATATGTTATAGAAAATGTGATTCCTTTTTTTCCAGTTTTACAAGGCCAACACCTATCAGAAACACAAATTCTTACTTTTACTGATTTAGACCAGGCCTCTGAAACCATAAAAAGGCCGTTCATGGAAATGAACAAAGAATGTATTTATATCTTTATCTGAGGATTCTTGCCAGACTCTATTCCAAACCAGCAGAGTAACATTTGCTTTCACATTTGCACAATTTAGTGAATTTTTTAAACCCTGAAGCGAATAGACTTTTGCTTATAGTGTAGAGAAATTAACTGATATTAAGAGAGAAGATTTGGAATATATGTAGTAGAGTTAAATGTTTGTACCTTGTTTATTAAACATCTTTGCTCTCACCAAATCTTACTGTAGAATCAGCCTTCTCAGAAGGTCCTGAGGTCTAGAGTTTGTGTTTCATGGCTTCCCTTCCCTTAAGGCACCTCACACAACGCTATCAAGTAGAAGAGACTTAGAAAACCTTCTCTCTGCCTAGGGTGATATTTTAAGCCAGTGGCTAAAGAAGTGAATTTAAAGACTGGAATTTCTGATTAGGTAGTTGAAATTTTGAAATACTTCACAATCTCATTATTTAGATGGCAGCCCATAAACAGGACTGTCTCTTTCTAAAAGATTTTCATTCATTCATTTATTGTCACCAAACGTGTGCAGAGAATTTACCATGTACCAGGCACTCTTTCCTGTAGGTGCTGAGAATATGACATTGAACAAGATGACCAGGTCCTTATTCTTATAAAGCTTACATTCCAGGGATCAAGGTGTATAAGGAAATAATAGGGCAGTATTTAGTCATAAAAGCTATGATGAAGATAAGATATGGTGATGTGCAAGGAAGTAATTGCCAGGGTTGCAGTTGAGCAGTAGAAGGCCTTTCTAGGGAGGTTACATTGAAATTGCAACCTGAATGATAAGAAAGAACCTGGCATGAAACTGTTTAGGTGTAGAGCAATGTCTGACCCAGTATGGAGCTAGTGCCAAGACCCTGAGAAGAGGCAGTTCCTTGTGTAATGTTGTATGATCCAGAGAGGTGAGGCCAGAGAGGGAGCGGGCCAGTTCATGCCATCTCTGAGAAGTGGGAAGAGCCTTTGCATTTGGTTAGAAGTGCAGCTAAAGTCAGTGGAGTGAGTGGAATGACATGCTCTGCTCGTGTTTTAAAACAACCCACCAGCATTTGAGTTGTAACTAGACTATAGTTGGCAGAAAAAAAGCAGGAAGGAAATTAGGACAGAAGTGACAGTTGCTTGGGTCAGGATGGAACCAGTGGAGGGCAGCAGCAGAGGTGCTATATCTGGCAGACAGGGTCAGCAGACTTACCAATGGGTTGCATAGGGAGAGGCAGGGAGAGAAAGAAAAGAAGATGACTGCTGGGTTTGGGTTTAAGTGACTAAATGTATGGTGGTGTCACTTCTTGAGATGGAAAAGCTGGGGACTGGAGGCTTGGGTAGAACAGACTTTGAAAGAAGAGGAAGAGGTAATTTTTTTAAATATTGAGTTTGAAATGCCAACCAGGCATCCAAGTAGAAATGTCAAGTAAGCAGTAAATTATTGGGTCTGAAACACAAAAAGTCAGGGATAAACATCCAAACCTGAGAGTCACTGATGCACATTTAAGCCAAAAACAGGGTAAATGCAAAAGATGAGAAGTCAATGACACCATCATTTAGCAGAGAAATTAGCAAGGGCACCTCAGCAGGGGGACTAATGAGGAAGATTAAAATGCAGACTGTGTGTGTCTTAAAAGCCAGAAGAGAAGAGTGCTTCAAGGACAGGGTAGAAAAGCATGCTCAGTACTGATGAGGGGCTGCATAAGTGGCAGACAGATATGCGTTGATCAAAATATAAGGTGAATGTTTAACTTTAAAAAACGTTATTACAGGGCCAGGGATTTAGCTCAGCAGCATAAGTGCCTGCCTTGCAAGTGCGCAGTTGTGAGTTCAATCCCTGATACCAAAAAAATTTTAAAAATAAAAAAAAAATGTTATTACAGTAAAAGACAAATTGCCATTAATAGCCCTCAAAATACTCCCTTTTACTTGAAACATGTTTATTCCATATTCCTGTCTCTTTTTAAAGCAGTTTTGAAAGCCTTCCTTCATGTCTTTATAAGGTGTGCTCAAAAATGTGGTGCCTACTACTGCTGAACGTGACCCATTGGAAATGCAGGCTCTTAAAAAATTACCACGTATCTTCATCCACCTTGTTCACCAGATCTTGCATTGTATGACTTCTGGCTCTCCTGCAAAGTGAAAATAACCATAAAACATAAATCCTTTTAATCAATTCAGAACATTGAGGCAGCCATAAGAATTATAAACATCCACAAATAAAGACTTCAAGAACTGCTTATGTTGCAGCTTGGCATAACTGACACCATCTTGTGCCCTGTATTTGACCTAGAAGAGTGAGAAATTATTCAAAGTACAAGTCCCATGAGAAAAGCAGAAAGCAGAACAAGCTGCACTCACAAGAGGGAAATTAGCCTGCTCAATGAAGAAGCAGGATGCAGGTGTCAACCAAAATTAATGTAAGATTCTAGCTGAATTGTTCCCAACAGGATGTCTTGCTTTGCAGTTTTCTGCTTTACAAACTCTGTAACCCTCCAGTTTAGGGCCACTTGGTCTGACTGTGAAACAGGTGTCTACCTGGGTGGTCACTGACTTCAGCTAATAAAATCCCAATATTTGTCAATTCAGCTGCTTAGACTCCTATATTGATTACAAACCCACCTTACTTCAGAAAGTGACAAGAAGCCAAGCATGGTTGCACACACCTGTAATCCAGCACTCAAGAGGCTGAGGGAGGAAGATTACCTTAAGTGCAAGGCCAGCCTGGGCAACATACTCAAGTTCAAGGCCAGTTGAACTACATAGTGAGAACCTATTTCAAAAGAAAAAAAAGTGGGAAGAATGATGGGATAAATATGTTCAAAATGAAGGGGAATATTTGAAGATATTAATGACCATGTGTCTTTTACTGTGATTATTTTTTCTACTTTATCCATTCACCATATTTTTCTATCACACCTCAAGAACGGTGCTATAGGTCTTTGGCGACCTTGATGGGGCGGTGCCAGAGTGACGGCATGGAGTGTGAGGTTGAAGGAACAGATGCCATTCCCTGCCCACACGAACAGAACCTCCAGAGCTAGGCTGGACTGGGCACCTTCAATGTTCTTAAAAGCTTTTGATTTGAAAATGAAAATACACAACAAAAAATGCTGTAAATTTTTCATTGCCACCCACATAGCTTATAAATCTTGAAATGTCATGACGAGCTCCTAAATAACCAGCATTAATAATTTTATAGGGGTAGCTCTCCAAGATATCATGAAGAAATAACTAATAAAAGCAACTGTAAAAAGCTGAACAAAAATAGAAAAACTGACTGGGAATAACTCATGCCTGATGAATTTCTATGTCGCAATGCTAACAATGCTACCATAAACACAGGCCAGTGACTTCTGTGGTTAAGGCATTTATATTATAACAAATACCAAGCTAGCAAAATATTTGTCTAGGATCCTGACAAACTTTTATATCACTTGTCCACAAAGTACTACTGAAATTCTATCATATTCCATTTGATTCAACAAATATTTTACTGAGCAGATAGGCAGGGAAGAGGCAGATGAAGGAGATATATAGATGAGTCACAAGTGGACCCTGTCCTCAAAAAACTAACAAGAAGTCTGTCTACCCCTAGGCTGAGTAAGAGTGCAGACTCAGTTGTCTGCATCACCACTGTAACCCAACGCATGGACATAGAAGGTACTTACTCAATGTTAGTCAATAAATGAAATTATTTCAAGGAAAAATAAATATATCCAGTAGGTGTACAATAAATTGTTGAAAGGGCATCTTAGAGTGTTACAAAATAAGCAGGAAAAACATAAGCATAAGGATATAGAACAAGGATTATCAGAAAAAGTTATTTAAAAAGCTAAGCCTGTAAACTCGGGACTCTGGAAGGCTGCAGCAGGAATTTTAAAAGTTTGATCCCAGCATGGACAACCTAGCAAGTCAGAGTGGACTTGTCTCAAATTTAAAAGTAAACAATGGGCTGGGAATATAGTTCAATGTAAAAACTCTGGGTTACATTCCCATTGTTGAAAAAAAAGCTTAGAAAACATTGTCATTTTTTTAAAAAAGAGAAAAAATTATTATTTGTAGCTTCTGAAATAGGTCTTGAAGCCAGATAGAATGCTAACAGGTTGAGATAGAAGGAAAAATATCCTAGGCATGGAGAGGAAAAGCTGCTTCTGTAAGATTTTTGACCACAAAAGGAGATCCTGCTTTAGGAGAAAGACTCACATGCAGAAAGAGGTCCTTTATAATCAGGTATTCTACTGTGCTGCCTTGGGGTCATTTTATAATACTGAGTCAAATATTCTATAGAAGCAAAGAATGTGACTGTCCTGGCTGGGCCCACAGTGATAACACACAGAGAGCTGTTTGCTATGAGCTAATGCCAACCTTCCTCACCTGATATTACTTTCTTTGGAAATAGCAGGTTTGGTTAGGTCACCAGGAAATTTTAAATGAGGACAATGTGTCATTCTGCCTCGCCAAGAATCTTGCAGCAGACTTGGATATAACATAGGTAGGGGTATCCATGGTTAGCCACAGATGGCTTCCCGCTCTTCCTCTTTCATGGTGACACCAAAGAAATTATCAAGGACACCTGCAGATGTAACCAAGGTGACAGTTTTATGAACTCTTGCGGTGGGCATCCTCTTCCCAACAATAGATACTCTGGGGCAAGCATGAAAAGATTACAAACAGGATAAACTAGAGGAAAATGTCCATGTCTCCTCCATTTGGCTGGATGTTCTGCCTCAGAAATGTTCCAGACATGTGTTAGAAAGAAGGGGAGAAAAGGGAGAGAGCCAGTTTCACCGGTGTGAGACAAGCACTGTCACTCAGAGCCCTGTGCTCAGAAAGGCCTCGTGCTTGGTTCAGTGATCCGTCATCACCATCTTGAAATTCATTGTCCTCTGGGATCTGCAAAGTATGAAGCCATCCCTGGAGGTGGAGAACTGGCCTTCAGGGAAGAGCAAGCTCGGGCCTGATTCTTACCAGAGCCTTAAACGGGTGTTTCTGGACCTTCTCCTCCCAGGCATGTCCCATGCCAGAACAAAGGGGACTTACATGTGTACAAAGGGGAGCAGGAAACAGCTCTCACCAACAGAAACAGTTCTCTGGAGTCCCATATTTAACCTTATGAAAGAAATAACCATGAGTATTTATATTCTGTTACATATCTGTTGGCTACATTTTCAAAATAACGTGGACCTTTCTCCTAAAAACAGTCTTTAACTTTAATGGCTCAAGACGATACACTCTTGTTATATCTTGGATATGAAGTCTTCTGCACTCTCTCATAACCTCAACTGAGCTAGCAATGCTGGGGTGGGGTGGCAGGCAGAGGTACGCATGCACATCTCAGAGAAACAAAAGGAGCTCCAATCAACAAATACCCACACTCACAGGCTTCCAACTTCCTCCCCTCACTCTGCTTCCCCACAACTCTGCTTCCCCTCATGGCCTTCACTGACACATTTCGTAACTCACAACACCTAGCTCCCTTGTTTCTGTCCTTTGTCTTTTCCTTTCCTTGTAAAATCACAGTTTTCTTGCTAGAACATAGCCCAACAGTAGCTTTTTATTTCCACTCCAAGTCTAGGAGTGCTGTTGCAGACAGTCTAGTTGGCTTCTAATTGGGTTTCTTGATTCCTGGCTCTGTTTTGCTTTCCTGAGCTCTGCTCATGTTCTGATCTCCATCCCTTCTATTTGCCCTTGACACAGATCCTTTAGTGGTGGTGGGCTATTGTATCTGACATACATTGTCCTAATTCTCACCATAAGTTCTCTCTTACCTGTCAAGTTTGCACACACCATGGCCTCTTGCTTCTTCAAAAGACTCCCACCTATCCTCAAGTGTCAATATGGATGCCATTTCTTCTGGTTATCCCTCCTTGGCACAATCCTCTTCCCTACTCCCCACCAAGATAAAGCCAACCCTCCCACTCTACTCTTCTCTTTTGTTGTAGGGATATTTACTTGATGGCACTCAGTACCCTCTTGTTAAACTTACCTTTATCCCCCACTAAACCTAAATATACTCAGAACAAGAATTTGCTTTCCTTCTTCTCCTTTAAATTCCCAAAAACCTGCCAACCAAAAAAAAAAAAAAATCTGTTGAGTGGTGTTGAAAGTTGGACGTTGTTAAATTATTTCTATTTGTTATAGCATAGTCCTAGAAGAAAATAATTTGCATTTTCATTTAACAGATGAGGAAAGTAAGGTCTAGAAAGGTTGAATAAATTGGCCAAGGTCACATTATTATTGGAGGTGCTACAACCAGGTTATTAAACTTAAAGTTCTGTATGTTTAATTCCCTGTTCCAGAGTTTGAGCAGAAAAGCAGAACCACCAGGAATGATAGAAAGTAAGGGATTTGTTTTCAATATTGGACCTTCACAAAACCAAAATGGCAGGGTACCAATCAGCAGCACAATAGTCTCTCCAAGACCCAGAATCCAGACATCTGGAAAATAACAGATTGGCAAAGAGATTAAAAGAAGTAGATACCTAGGAATCATATTGAGAGCATGGGCAGCAAAATCAGCCAGTGGATGAACGGAAGATAGGGCTGCTGTCAGAGATAAGTTGTTCAAAAATACCTTAAAAACAACAAGAGAACAGGAAAAATGGACCCAATAGCTATTAGATGATACAAAGAAAACTAATCTAGGATTAATTAGAATTAATGATTACTGAAAACTCAGAAGACAGTGCAAATGGCACTAAAAATCTTGTCTGTAGAAATAATAGCAGAAAACTTTCCAAAAATAGGGAAAGAATTAAACATAAAAGTAAGCTAGGCATATAGAACCTCAAATATGCATGATGAAAAAGAGCCTCTCCACAACACATCATAATCTCAAAAGTCCAAGACAGGACCAGAATCTTAAATCTGTCAGAGAAAACCAACAAATCACTTATGACTGTAAACCCATTAGAAATACAACAGATTTCCCAAAACAAACCTTAAAGGCCAGTAGAGATTGAAATGAAGTGTTTCAACCCTAAAAAAAAACAACATCCAACCCAGATTTTATGTCCTACAAAACTATCTTTCAAAATTGATAGAGAAAAAAGATATCTCCATAACAAAGAGGTCATTTAAAAAATTGTGACCATCAAACCACCACTACAAAAAATTCTCAGTGATATCCTAGAAAGTGACAATGAAGCCAACAATGCCAAAAATTCTAATAGAATTTTGTGGTTTGTGTTCCTGTGGCCCTTCCCCAAGCCTCATGCAATCATAGAAATGACCAAACCTAGCATTTATGATTGATTCATTGCCTAATGCTCAGATTGCTGGTGTGACTGTTTCACCTGCCCAGGATGGAACATTGATACAATGTAAAGGTGGGACGAAGGTATGTCTCACTCTTTTGCTTTCACTTTTGCTGTTTGCAGTGGCCATGAATGCTTGCCCCAACATGCTTCACTGCCCTGGAACCACTGAGTATAGACTGAAATCTCCAGGAACTGTAAAAAATAAACCTTTCCTTCCCTAACTTTGGGCATCAGATATTTTGTCTCAACAATGAGTAAAAAATAACTAAGACAGAATGAATATACCAGATAGAGAGAGCAGTTAAGCAGAAAGGATGAAGAAAGGAAATCAATGGCCCTGAAGCAAGGCCAGCAGACTGCTATAGCTGCTGGTTTCAAACAGGAGCCTAAAGAGAATTCTTTCTGTGGTGTGTTGGCCATTTCAGAACTTTGGAAATGGAATGGTCAATTCGTCAGAAAGAAATAGCAGGTGAGTGTGGCAGACTTTTGGAGGCCTGCGGGAGAGAGATCCTGGTGGCTCGAGACCTGCACCATGTGGTGACTCAGGGTGCCGGAGAACAAGGAACTCCTCCCCTCTCTGGGGGGCGGCTGTGAGCCTGCCAGTGTATGAGCTGAGAATCAAACATCTCATGTCATCCTGTTCCCCATCCCGTGTCCCACCCTGTTATGGATTGAGAACTGGTAGTCAACTTAATGCCAGCTGGATTACATCAGCGTGGCGCTGAGCCCAGATGTTTTGCCTGAGGAAGGTTGCCAGCATAAATGGAGATGTGGAGAAGGAGAAGGGAGAGTGTTTAGAACGTTAAGGTGTTATGGCATTGAGACGTTGAGGTGTCGTGGGTTCTCCTATGTGTTGCTGTTTGAACCATTAGGTTCTCCTGGAGAAGCTCTGGTCCTCACATTGAGCATTGTTTCCTGGCTCTGGAGGAGAAGACGTGTGCTGCTTGGTCTCAAGGATGGACTCGTCATGCTGGCTTCCCGGCATGTGCTCAACTATGCTTGTTGTCAGAGGAGCTCAGGGCCTCCGTGTCACTGAGGATGGCTATGGTGCTTTTTAGGACAGACCTGTTGTTTGTTGTAAGTGTGAATTCTCGGCTCCAGCATAGAACCTTCAACCTATCAGCACAGCTCCCTCACCCTGCTGGCATAGACTTCCTAGTTTCCACCACTGACCTTTGGGCCTTCCCGCCATACATCCGTAAATAGACTGGTGTGAGTCCTTCCTGTGGGCTCTAGACTTCCAGTTGGACTTGTGGGAGGCATTGTCACAAGCTCTGGGTCTTTATCTGGACTCATTTGGGACATTGCTGTGGGATTCAGGCCCTTGGTTATAGTCTATGTCTTTGGTGTTGTGGATAGATTTTCTGTGTTTTCTTGTGTTAACTGTGGGTGACCATCATAAAAATAATATTATAAATTCCATGTCCTGATTCTAATTGTTCTCTGTATAACCCCTGACTACAATACCCCCTCTTAGCAAGTGGGAGCCAGTGAACTACACATCTTGTGAAAAGATTGGCTATGTTATTTAGTATGAGCTCCCCAATGCAAAGATATGGACAACCATTGGGAAGAAAACAAGAGACAATATGACAGATAGTGAAGATCTCTGATTGTCTAGCTTTGAAATTTATGCTTTCTTATGTCCTTTTCTGTTCTGTTTTGTTGTGTTTAATTTTGCCCTCTTTTAAAATAAAATTTAAAAAAAGAAAGAAAATCAGCAAAAGGAAAGTAATACAATAACAAAAATAAGTCAATAACCTTCAATAATAACTCTCTGCATGGTCTCAATTCCCCCAATCGAAACAAAACCCAAAAATATGTTGTGTACAAGAAAAACATTTAATTCAAAAAGAAATTCACAGTTTCAAAATCAAAGGACAGAAAACAATGTTCCACAACAGGAGCATTAAAAACAAGCAAGAATTACTAGCCTACTTTCAGACAAAGTAGACTTCCAGCCAAAACTGGTCAGAAAAGGTAAAGAAGATAACTACATGTTGGGTAAGGGAACAGTTCAATAAGAACAGATAACAATTATAAACATATATGCAACAAATGCAAGTGCACCCAACTTCATAAAACAAACACTACCTGACATAAAAGATCATGTAAATACCAATGTAATTATAGTGGAGGGTCTTAATATCCCACTATTACAAATAGACAGAACATCTTGACCAAAAATCAACAAATAAATACCATAGTCAAACCAAACTCTTGAATGAACAGACTTAATAAATGTATAGAGAGTATTCCACCCAACAACAGAATATGCATTCTTTGCAGTAGTTCATGGGACTTTCTCCAAATAGACAACACATTAGCCCATAAACAATGCTTAAGTAAATGCAAAAGAATCAAAATTATCCCACACTTGTTACTAGATTATAGTAACTAGAAATAGTTATTATTCATTCTATACTATTAGTAACTATTGAATAGTTACTATTCAATCTATTCATACTATAATATACTATAGTATGAAACTAGAAATCAATGGCAAACACACAGAAATTATGCAAATGCATGGAAATTAAACTATATCTCTTAAATAATCAGTGAATCACAGAAGAATTTAAAGAAGAAATTAGATAGTCCCTAAAGTCAAATGACAATGTCAGTACCACATAACAGAATTTATGATACATAATGAAAGCAGTCCTAGGAGAGAAATTTATAGTTGTAAATGCCCATATCAGAAAACCAGAATGAACTCAAATAAATAACCTATGGATGTAACTCAAGTTCCTAGAAAAACAATAACAATGCAAATCCAAAACTAGAACAAGGAAAAAATAAAGATCAGAGGAGAAATTAATGAAATTCAGAATAAAGAAAAAATACAAAGAATCTATTAAGAGCTGATTCTTTGAAAGAATAAACAAAGTAAACAAACCCTTAGCCAATCTTACCAAAAAAAGGAAAGAAAAGACCCAAATCAATATAATTAGATATAAAAATGAGAAATCACAAGACACACCACCAAAATCCAAAAAACAATGTTAGTTATTACTTTGAGAACCCATACTGCAATAAATTGGCGAATTCAGAGAAATGAATACATTCCTAGATACACATGAATTACCAAAATAGAATAAAAAAGATATAAAAACCCTGGAAAAATGCTATAATAGGCAACAAAATAGAAGCTTCAATTTAAAAAAAAAAAGTAAGAAAAGTCCAAATCTTGATGAATTCACTACTTGATGAATGCTATAACAACTTTAGGTAAGACATAACATCAGTACTCCTCAAACTCTTTAATGAAATTAAGATGGAAGGAATACTCCCAGTGTCACTGCTGGAAGCTACTACCATTAGCCTGATTCCAAAACCAGGCAAGGATCCAATAAAAAAAGAGAACTTTAACCCAATCTCTTTAATGAGCAGAGACATAAAAATCCTTAACAAAATACTTACAAACAGAATACAATAAATCATCAAAAAGCATACATCATGACCAAATAGACTTCATCTCAGGGATTCAAGGATGGTTCAACAAACACAAATAAATAATATATTACATAAATAGAAGCAAGAAAAAAATCATATGATAATCTCAATGAATGTAACAAAATGGTTTTAACAAAATCCAACACCCATTCATATTAAAATACTGAAGAAAATACATATTGCCAGGTGTGATAGTATACACCTGTAAATCCCAGCAGTCAGGAGTCTGAGGCAGGAAGATCACTGTGTGTTCAAGGTCAGCCTGGGCTCCCTAGTAGGTTAAAGGTCAACCTGAACTGCATAGTGAAAACCTGTCTCAAAAAAGAAAAAGAAAATATAGAAGGACCTTGTTTCAAACTGATAAAAGGACAAACCCATAACCAACATCATAGTAAATAGAGAAAAGCTTAAAGTTTGCTTCTAAAACCAGAAAAAAGGAAAGAATGTCACTATCACCACTCCTCTTCAATATCGTTCTTGAGATATTAACCAAAGCAATATGTCAAGAGAGAGAAATAAAAGGGCTATGTATAAAAAAGAGAGACATCATATTATCATTATTCTCAGATGTTGTGATCTTCTCCAAGAAGACCTCTACAAAAAGACTGCTGGAATTAAGGATTAATTCCAGTAACATAGCAAAATACAAAAGTCACACAAAAATCAATAGCATTCCTGTACACCAATAATGAACTCACCAAGAAATATCTTAGGAAAACAATACCATTCACAGTAACATCAAAAAAATTAAATACATATGAATTAACCTAACCAAAGGAGTGAAAGATCTCCAAAATAAAAAGCACAGTACTCTGAAAAAAAGACATCAAAGATAACATTAGCAAATAGGATGATATCTCCTGTTCCTGGACAGGCAGAATTAATATTGTCAAAATGGCCATACTTCCAAAACTGATTTAATGCAATCTCAATCAAAGTACCAATAGTATTCCTCAAAGAACTTGAGAAACAAATTTTAACTTTATATGGAACCAGATGAGACCCAAAATACCAAATCAATACTAGGCAGCAAGAGCAAAGCTGGAGGTATTACAGTTCCCAAGTTCAAGTCATACTGAAATTCTATAATGATAAAAACAGTGTGGGTGGGGGGCCGGGGATTTAGCTAAGGGGCATAAACACCTGTCTTGCAAGTGTTAGGTCGAGTTCGATCCCCAGCACAAAAAAAAAAAACCAGTATGGTATTGGCAAAAAAAATAATAATAAAATAAACACCAGACATATGGATCAATAGGACACAAACAATTCCAGGCATATTCGGTTATCTGATCTTTGACAAAGAGGCTAAAAATATATACTAGAGGAAAGATAGCTTCCTTTAAAAATGGTGCTGGGAAAACGCACTATCCACAGGCAGGAGATTGAACCTAGACATATATCTCTCATCATGTACAAAACTAAAATGAAAATGATCAAATATCTAAATGTCAGAACATAAACATTTAATCTGTTTTCCTCCTCATTTGAAAAATATTTCCCTACTTTCTGCAATCGATCTTTTATTTTGCTCTTTATTGTAATGTGTGTTTCTCATATAAGAGAAACCATACAATATTTAAACTTGTATATCTGATTTATTTCACTTAACAGTATGGTCTCAAAGTGCATTGATTTATAAAAAATGCCTCAAATTTATCCATCTTTACATCCTCAGTATATGCCATGGTGTATAAATGTCACATTTTCTTTGTCCATTCATCTGTTGATGGACAGATAGGCTGTTGGCAAGATTTAGCTATTATAAATTGTGCAATTAAAATACAGAGTTCTCAGTTTCACTTCAGTATAATTATCTGTAGAAATGAAGCTAATAAACACATTAAGAGTATTTCAGTTGCTTTTCTAAATTTCCAAAGCTCCACCATAAATTTAATTGTTGATGTCTTAAATGATTACATTTTAACGTACATAAATGAGTTTTTCAAATATCAATGCTATAGCAACATCCTGAAATAAACACAAAAAGTATAAATGCTCAAACTGGAGGAAACCTTAAGCCTTAATGTTAAATCTTAAATGAAGTATTTCTAACTTGTGACAGATAAATAGGAAGGCAGTCATTTTTGTGTCTTAAAAAAACTGAGGATCATAGTTAAAATTTTATACATCAAGTGTTTGGTATTATTGAATGTTGCAGTGGGATGTGGTTTACATTTAATTTATTTGAAATGTCTGACTGAAAATGGGGGAGAGGAAACCAATATTTGAAATTTGGAAAACACTAAACCTTTTGGAAAGAAACTATAATTTTTACTTACATTTTCTTAAAGGTATAAAAGATTTATAATTGAACCATACTAGAGCAGGTAATTATAGCTATAAATTTTAAAAAATAAGATCCTGAAGTTTTTGTTTTATTGCATGAATTTCTGTACTTGTGTAAAATTTTTAAATCCAGTGAGTGTTGAGTGGGTTAATCTTGTCTAATACAAATAAATGAGTCTATAAACTATGATCTCCCCAAACTAAAAACTACAGTAGTTGGAATTATGTTCTTCATAGTTGTAAGGTTGGTAAAGCAGAAATGTGCAGAAAATAACAGAATTATATGATGCAAAGATAAATAAATTACACTTTATATATAAGAGATGGAGGGTGAGGAAAAGAAGGGGAAAGGATTTTAAAGAGAATCAAAGAAAAAACTTGAAATAGAGCTTTTTGAAATGAGAGGGTAATTAAAAGTTGGAAGAAGCAAGGAGAAATGAGAGGGAAAGGTAACAAATTTATGATGTGTTACATACATGTAAAAACTCCTCATGATACATGTAATCATTCTGTACTGTAAACATGTTGTAGTAAAAAATGCATTGATAAGAAATGAAAAAGAAATAATCTGCTAGAAGGTGAAGTTGGTAAAAATCTTGAAGACATAGGTGTAGGCAAAGACTTTCTGAGCAGAACCCTATTTGCATGAGAAATGGTAGCAGGAATCAACAAATAATATCACATCAAATATAAAAGTTTCTTCACAACAAAAGAAACAACCAAAAGACTTAAAAAGACCTATGGAATGGGAAAAAGATTGCCAGCTACTCATTAGACAGAGGACTAATATTTAGAATGTATTTTTTAAAAAATTAAATGCTCCCAAAGCAGAAAACCCAATCAAAAAGTGGGCAGCTGAAATGAACAGACACTTCTCAGAAGTACAAATGGCCAGTAAATACATGAATATCTCTATTTATTAAATAAATGCAAATTTAAAAAATACATACCCTACCTCACTCGGGAAGGGATGATTATCATCAAGAGATCAACAAATTTTGGAGAGGATGAAGGAAGGAAAAGAAACCTTTCTATGTTGTTGGTGAGAATATAAATTAGTATAATCATAGAAATCTGCATGGTGACTCCTCAAAAAACTAACACTAGAAATCACAGCTATTTCCCTTCTAAGTATCTTCCCAAAGACTGAAAGATGACATATTACAGTAATACATACACATCCATGTTTATAGCAGCATAATTCATAATAGCTAAATCTTGGAAGCAGGCTCTATGTCTACCAACAACTGAATGGATAATAAAAATGTGGTATTTAGGCTAGCTGCACAGAGGATCCAAGCTCTATCCAGCCCTGTGTCCCAGTGCAACACAATGCAATCCATCAGGGAAATGCCTGGTCAGCTTTGCAGGTCACAGAGCACAATGCTCTGGCACCGTAGTTCCAGGATGCGCCCCAGCTAACTGTGGGGATATCGGAGGATTGAAGCTCTTCCCAGCACAGTGTTCCAGTGCAATCCATTGGGAGGGTGCCTGGACATCTGCATGGGTCCCAGAGAAAAATTACAAAATGAAAGAACAAGATGCAGTCTCAGTCCTCTAGCCTACCAAGAACAAATCCAGTAGACATCGAAATGGAAGAACTGGAAATTACACAACTGAACTTTCTGAAATGACAGCAACTGAAGTGAAGAAACAGTTGCATGAAGCGATAAAGGAAATTCAATCAGAAATAATCTCTCAGGTAAAAAAAGAAATGACAGACATTATGAAAGAAATGTTGAGTGTATCTAAAGAACATCTAGATAAAAAATATAAGAACACAAGAAAATGATGGAAACTTTGAATGAACAATATAAGACAGAATTAGAATGCATGAAACAGATTCAAAGAGATACTCAAGAAATTAAAAATTCCATTGAAAGCTAGCAAAAATCACTTGAATGAAGCTGAAAATAGAATCTCAGACCTTGAAGACAGGATGGAAGCTTATGACCATGACATAAAAGATCTCTTAAAAATAACATGGAATGAGGAAACAATAATTCAACAGCTGCAAGATGTGCAAAGAAAAACAATATAATGCTGATAGATGTCAACAAAGCAGCAAGGGTCAACACAAATGACATATGAAGACTATTTATAGAAATAATAGCAGAAAATTTTCCAAATACTGGAAAAGAATCTGATACACAGATAAGTGAGGCATATAGGCCCCAATTAGCCAAAAGCAAAATAAATCTTCACCCAGGAATATAATAGTTAGGATATCAGAAACTCAGCACAAGAATACAATACTAAAAATTGTCAGAAAAAAGAAACAGACCATCTATGAAGGAAAGCCTATCAGAATTATGGCAGACTTCTCAACACAAACATTCAAGTCAAGAAGTGCTTGGAGTGAAGTTTCATATCCTGAAAGAAAACCACTTTCAACCCAGATTGATGTACCTTGCAAAACTATCTTGGAAAATTGATGGAGAAATAAGATACTTCCAAGACAAAGACTAACTGAAGAAATTCATGACAGCCAAACCAGCACTACAAAGAGTACTTAAAGTTATTCTAGAAAGAGACAAAGATAACTACAAGCCCAAGAACAACAGCAGAAGAAAAACATTTAAGCAGGGCAAATAATTAAACAGAAAAAGTAGAAAACCAACGACAGAAGATAACATTAGAATGTCAGTACATATCAGTCATATGAATCAGTGTAAATCTTCTCAACTCACCAATAAAAAGAAACAGACTGGTAGAGTAGATTAAGAAACAAAATCCAACAATATGCTGTGTACAAGAAACACATTTAACTCAAAAGGAAATTCATAGACTAAAAGTTAAAGGATGGAAAATAATACTCCATGCTACAAGACCCCAGAAAAAAGCAGGGGTAGGTATTCAGTCTGCAGACAATGTAAAATTCAAACCAAGAATGACCAAAAGAGATAAAGAAGGTTACTATATATTTGTTAGGGAAAAACTTGAAGAGGAATAGATTACAAACATAAATATATATGCACCAAATATGGGAGCACCCAACTATGTAAGACAAATCTTAATAGACGTGAAAAATCAAATAAGCAATAATATAGTTATAACAGAGGACCTTAACACCCCATTGTCACAAAGAGACAGATCAACCAAACAAAAAAAAATCAGCAAAGAAATAACAGAACTGAATCAGACTTGTGAGCAAATGGACCTAGCAGTTATATACCAAGTGTTCCACCCAACATCAGAATACACATTCCTCTTAGCTTCACATGGATCATTCTCTAGAACAGATCATGTAATAGCCCACAGAACATGCTGAAGCAAATGCAAAGGAATTGAAATAATCCCATCCATATTATCTGACCATAGCACAATAAAATTGGAAATTAATGACAAAAAACCCACAAGAACCTCACAAACCCCATGGAAATTAAATAATACTCTCCTAGGGCTGGGGATTTAGCTCAGCTGCATAAGCGCCTGCCTTGCAAGTGCACAGTCATGAGTTCAATCCCCCATACCAATAAATAATAGTAATAATAATAATAATACTCTCCTGAAGAACCAAGGGGTCATTTTTTCTGTTGCAATGGAAAAGAGGCATCGTTTTAAAGAGACTGTGCAGATGAATACAGGGATAATCACAGGGAGTGTCTTACTCCACTTTTCTCATTAATACCAAGTATTTGCAGAGATGACTGTACATCAAAAATTCATTTTTAGGGGGAGGAGCTAAAGATGGCAGACCAATAAATGGTAGGATATGGAGCCTCCCAGAGAGAGACAGCTCAGATGCAGGAATAAAACATCCTGGAGAGGTCCAGACAGAGGGAAATGGATTCTCTTGACCCAGGAAGAAACTGAAGGGAAAAAAGCTGGTCAAACATGCTGTCCTGGGGCTACCATTAGAGAAACTAAGATTAGCAGTCACAGTGCTCTCGCCAAGCTGCCTGAATTCACACCACTGCGACTGGCCTGAGCTGCCCTGCTCGAAGAGCTGAGCCACCACATGCGCAACTCACCTGGAGCCACTGTGAAATTGCACCACAGCCACACTGAAGTCAGAGGTCGGTGAGCCTAATGGAGAACGGAGCCAGCGAGGGACCTACATTAACCCACGGTGAGTGCTGGGAATAAGACCCTCCCACAGGAAAGGGGCGACCAACTGGATGACATGTTGGAATCCAGCAGAACAGGCCTGAACTAGGAATGACAGTGACTTCAGTTGGTTGCCCCTCTCCTAGAGGAGATTGGGATCTGCTTGGCCTGGTTCACACCCCTGGCCAGGACCCAATAAGTCATCCCAAACTGATTGCCTACACACAGCACACACTAATGTAGTGAAGGCCCCCAAAGGTTGACTGGTCTGGAGGAGAAGGGCCAGCATATGCTGCCCCTGCTTGTACCTCAGTGACTAACAGCAAACTGGAGAGGACAGAAAACCCTAGACTGCGTGCTTCAGAAGAACCATAACCAACAAGGAAAGGGACTAGGACCTCCACTATACACTTGTATGGAAGGAACAAGAAACATGACAAGAGAAAGAAATAAGAAAAAGCCCCCAGCCCCCAACCTTGAGAATATTGATCCAGGAGAAGTAAATACAAAAGAGATAGAGGGCAGCAAACATGCAGTATCAAACACAGCAGCAGCAGACATAAAGAGATATCTTCAGGACCTCATATACCAGCTCAAAACTGAAATATTAATTTAAGTAAAGCAAGATATAAGTAGATTAATAAAAGAAATGCTAAGCACTTCTCAAGAAGACACAGAAGAATGGAGGAACACAAAAAAAGGAGAGAAATGGTCAATGAAGAATATAAAGAAAACCTAGAATACATGAAGCACATTCAAAGAGATTACCAGGAAATTAAAAACTCCAGTGAAAGCTGGCAAACCTGCTTAAAGAAACTAAGGATAGACTATCAAAACTTGAAGACAGGTTTGCAGTGTGCAATCATGAAAGGAAAGATCTCTTTCAAATAACAAAGAAACAGGCAATAACAATACAAAGGCTAGAAGACGACAAGAGAATCTATAACCTAAGAATAAAAAACATGAGTGAAGAAGCAGGAGTCAAAACAAAGGAATTACAAAGGCTATACACAGAAATAATTAAGGAAAACTTCCCAAGCATAGGAAAAGGAAATGATATTCAGAGGTATGAGGCATACAGAACTTCAGCCACCTACAACCAAAACAGAGCTACACCCAGACATATAATAATCAAAATCCCAGAAATTCAATATAAAAACAGAATATTAAAAGCTGTCAGAGAAAAGAAACAGATCACCTATAAATGAAAACCCATCAAAATCACAGCAGACTTCTCCCGACACAGACCATCAAATCAAGAAGAGCTTGGAGCAAAGTATTCCAAGCCCTGAAAGAAAATAACCTCCAGCACAGATTGATGTACCCTGCAAAACTGTCTCTAGAAATTAATGGAGAAATAAGATGCTTCCATGACAAAGAGGAATTGGGGGAATTCGTGACCACCAATCCAACCTCACAGAGAATACTGAAGGACATTCTAGAGAGAGAGAGAAAATCCTGTACCAGGATTTCAGTAACAGTGGTAGAGGGGCCTCAATGAGTGGGGCAGACAGTGGAATGAAGGAGAAAAAAAGACAACCAATGGCAGAAAAATAGCATAGCAGAAATGAGCTAGAGAAAATTGGCTATAATCTCTAACATAGATGGCCTTGATACACTAAAAAAAGAAAGAAAGAAAAAGAAAGAAAGAAAGAAAGAAAGAAAGAGAAAGAGAAAGAGAAAGAGAAAGAAAGAAAGAAAGAAAGAAAGAAAGAAAGAAAGAAAGAAGAAAGAAGAAAGAAAGAAAGAGAAAGAGAAAGACAGGCAGAGTAGATCAGGAGGTAGGGTCCATCGAGATGCTCTGTATAGGAAATATAATTAACCTGAAAAAGGGTTAATGGACAAAAAATCAAATATGAGAAAACAATGCTCTACATGACAAGGAACCAGAGAGAAATAAGGGCAACTTGACCAGCTCCTACAGATAGATTGGAAAGACAGGATACTAGTGTGCAGCAGAGAACTCCTCAGCTATAATGAAGGTAAACCTTGAGGCTTTTGTAGGTAAAGGAATACAACTCAAGATCAAGTCCAGAAATGAGAAGGTTTGGAACCACTTAGGTAAATAGCAGGTTGCCCCTCCAATCTAAAAACTGAGGGGTTTGGTGGGACCCAAAATGTACAGTGCACCCTGTGGGAGTGAAAGGGGAGGAACTGTCTAAAAAAAGAAGGCAGAGGATATTGTTAATAGTGTAACAGGATTTAAAACCCACATTACTCACACCACTCTGTTTAGATGGATTATATTCTGTTCCAGTTTGTCTATTTGTGCTAGATTTGAGGGCACAGACAGCTATCCTGAAAACAGCAGGATATAGTATGGTAATCATCCTTAATTTCCTGTTAACTTAATCTGAAGTCCTGTATAACTTACACTGGTTTACCACGACTGACCTTAATTGAATCTGGTTTGTTAGATTGCTGTTTTGTAGTGACAGATTATATTCAAATCTGTTATGATTGATAATATCAAGTCTGAGAGTGTAGGCAAGTACACTGAAGATGACAAGATTCACTAGGATACCCACTCTGGTTTGGTTATTACCTGCTTTTGAAATTTTATACTGTCTACAATGTTTTGATTTTGTGTACTGCTATATTCAATTATACTATGCCTGATGATATGGACAATTCAATTGAAGATAACAAGAGACAACACAGTAACCACTGTAGATCACCTTGTACTGTGGTTTTATATGACTTTTTTGTTTCATGATTTTTTATAAGAATTTGTTTTGTTTTGTCTTGCTGTGTTTTGTTTTTCCCTCCAATACAGAAAAGATAGAAATACATGTAGAGACTCATGCATGTGTAGAACCTATAAACAGTTTATGAGAACTGATTATATAATGCATGATGACATGAACAACTACTCTGAAGAAAAAGAGACACTAAGGTACCCAGTGCTGATTCTGCAGCATCATGAAGTGAAATCCAGCAATACTATTATTCTTTGTTCAGAGTGATTTTAGCCTGTTTTGTTTTGTTTTGTTTTGTTTTGTTTAAGTTCAACATACATGAAAGTATGGACAGCTATTTTGAAGAGAATGAGAGACACTATGACAGCCATTCTTGGCTTCCCTATTGTCTGGTATTCCCTATTGCCTCCCTCATCCTATTCAGATCAGTCCTATACTATGTTGTTTCATGTGAATTCTCTGTATGTGAAGATATGGACAACTATTTGGAAGAAACCAAGAGACAATATGATAGATAGTGAAGATCTCTGATTGTCTTGCTTTGAAATTTATGTCTCTTACATTGCTTTCTTGTGTTCTGATTTGTTGTGTTTCATTTTACCCTCTTTAAAATAAAAAAAGTTTTAAAAAAAGAACCAATGGGTCACAGAATAAATTTTTTAAAATTTTTTAAAATTTTATTTAAAGAGAAAAAACAAAAAAAAAGCAGAATAAAGGGTAACAACAATACAGAATTCCAAGGAAAAAAGGAAAAGAACAACAACAAAAAATCCTAAGAAATTATTACTTGACAAATTACATACTGAATTCTTGGAAATAGTTGTTCAAATTACAAAGTTAAAACATGTAAAGTAGACATTCAAACAGTGAGACTGTTAACAGTTTGGCTCCACAATCTGACAAAAACAGCAATATGGTCATCCATCTTACCCACTCAAATATACATGCAATTATATCAAAAGAGTAAAATTAAACACAAAAGAACAGAACAAAGCAGATCACAAGAAAGCAGTGTAAGAGACATAAATTTCAACACTAGACAATCAGAGATATTCACTCTCTATCATATTGACTCTTGTTTCCTTCCAAATAGTTGTCCATATTGTCACATACAGGGAATTCACATGAAACAACATAGGACAGGACTGATCTGAATAGGATGAGGAAGGCAATAGGGAATACCAGACAATAGGGAAGCCAAGAATGGCTGTCATAGTGTCTCTCATTCTCCTCAATACAGCTGTCCATACCTTCATATGTGTTGAACTTAAACAAGACAAAACAAGCTAAAATCACTTTGAACAAAAAGTGATAGTTTTGCTGGATTTCACATCATGACATTATGGAATCAGCACTGGGTATTGTAGTGTCTCTTTTTCTTCAAAGTAGTTGTTCATTTCAGCATGTGTTATATAGTTGGTTCTTGTAAACTGTTTATAAGCTCTACACATGCATGAGTCTCTAAATGTATATCTATCCTTTCTGTATTAGAGGGAAAAACAAAACAAATCAAGATAAAACAAAACAATTCCTAGAAAAGCATGAGGCAAAAAAGTCACATATAACCACAATACTAGGTGATCTACAATGGTTACCATGATGTCTCAGCAGTATATAACAACATTAATAAAAACAAAGCATTGGAGACATTATAAGACTTCAAAAGCAAGTAATAATCAAACCAGAGTGGGTATCTTAGTGAATCTTGTCATCTTTGTGTAGTTGCCTATACTCTTAGACTTGATGCTATCAATCATGACAGATTTAAATAAAATCAGTCATTACAAAGTAGCAATCTAACAAACCAGATTTAAATAAGATCAATCATAATAACACAGCATAAGTTATAAATGGCTTCAGATTAAGTTGATAGGAAAATTAGGGATGATTATCATAATATGTCCTCTTATTTTTGGGATAGCTGACCATGTCCTCAAGTCAAGTGTAAGTAGACAAACTGGAACAGCATGTAATCTATCCAAGCAGAGTGGTGAGAATAATGTAAATTTTAAATCTTGTTACCCAATTAACAATATCCTCTGCCTCCCTTTTTTAGACAATTCCTCCCCTTTCACTCCCATGGGGTGCACTGCTTGTTTTGGGTCCCATTGCCTCCCTATATAGAGCCTCTCAATGGACCCTATCTCCTGATCTACTCTGCCTGTGTTTCTCTCTGTTAATATTTCAAGGCCATCTATACTAGAGATTACAGCCAATCTTCTCTGCATTATTTCTGCTATTCTGTTTTTCTGCCATTGGTTGTCTATTTTTCTCTTCCACTCCACACTATCTGCCCTATTCACTGAGGCCTCTCTGCCACTGTTCCTGAAATGCTCATATTCTTGTTCTCTCTCCCTAGAATGGTCTTCAGTATTTTTTGTAGGTTTTGACTGGTGGTCACAAATTCTCCTAGTTCTCTTTGTCATGGAAACATCTTGTTTCTCTATTAATTTCTATAGAGAGTTTTGCAGGATACATCAATCTGGGCTGGAGATTGTTCTCCTTCAGCGCTTGAATTACTTCACTCCAAGCTCTTCTTGACCTGATGGTCTGTGTCATGAAGTCTGCCATGATTTTGATGGGTTTTCCTTTATAGGTGATCTGTTTCTTTTCTCTGATGGCTTTTAAAATTCTGTTCTTATATTGAATTTCCGGGATCTTGATTATTATGTGTCTTGGTGTAGCTCTGTTTGGGTTGTAGGTGGCTGGAGTTCTGTATGCTTCATACCTCTGCATATCATTTCTTTTTTCTATGCTTGGGAAATTTTCCTTAATAATTGCTGTGAATAGCCTTTGTAATTCCTCTGTTTTGATTCCTGCTTCTTCATTCACATGCTTTATTCTTAAGTTATAGATCCTCTTGTCATCTTCCAGTCTTTGTATCTTTACTGCCTGCTCCCTTGTTATTTTTAAGAGATCTTCCCTTTTATGACCCCACATTGCAAGCCTGTGTTTAATTTTTGATAGTCTATCTTTGGTTTCTTTCAAGCAGTTTTGCCAGCTTTCTATCAAGTCTTTAGTTTCCTGATAATCTCTTTGAATCTGTTTCATGAATTCTAGGTTTATTCTGTATTCTTTATTAAATTTTTCTCTCCATTTTTGTTCCTCCATTCTTCTGTTTGTGTCTTCTTGAGAGGTGCCCAGTCTTTATTTTATTAATCTACTTATCTCTTGTTTAATTTGAATTAATATTTCAGTTTTGGTCCCACTTACGAGGTCCTGAAGATATCTCTTTATGTCCGCTAATGCTGTGTTTGATGTTGCATTTTAGCTGCCCTCAATCTCTTTTGTATTTACCTCTCCTGGATCAATGTTCTCAGGGTTGGAGGCTGGGGGTTTTTTTTTATTTCTCCCTTTCGTCATGTTTTTGGTTCCTTCCATACAAGTGTACAGTGTAATGCCCAGACCCTTTACTTGTTGGTTAAGGCTCCTCTAGAGGGTGCAGGCTAGGAGCTTTTGCCCTCTTCAGTAGATTATCAGAGATTAAAGTTCATGCACAGGCAGTGTACGTTGTCTCCTCCCCTCCAGGCCAGTCAACCTTTGCAGGCCTTCACTGCGTAAGTGTGTGCCGATCTCAGGGAATTAATTTGTAGTGACTCTCTGGGTCCCAGCCAGGGGCGCAGCCTAGTCCAAGCAGATTCCACCAATCCACTCAACAAGAGGAGCAACCAACTGGAGCCACTTCCTTATGGAGTTAGGGCTCTCCTGCCCAAATCCAACATGTCGTCCAGTTGGTTTCCCCTTTCCCGTGGGAGGGTCTTATTCCCATAACTCACTGCCTTTTGATGCCGGTCCCCAAAAACTGCTGGGCTCCCAGACCTCTGACTTCAGCGCAGAGTTTACGGTGCAAACTCACAGTGCCTCTGGGTGGGTTGTGTGCAGGGCCGGTCCAGGTGAGCTGCACACAGGGCTGTTCAGCTCTGCGCTCTGGCGGCTCAAGCCAGTCTCGGCACAGATCACTTGGTCAGGTCTCCAGCAGGGATTCAGGCGGCTCAAGGAGGGCGCCGTGCTCACTGATCTTAGCTTCTCTTATGGTAGCCCTAGGACCTCATATTTGAGCAGTTTTTTGCACTTTAGTTTCTTCCTGGGTTGTGGGAGTCCATCTTTCTCTGTTTGGGTCTCTCCAGGGTGTTTTATTCTGGCATTTGAGCTGTCTCTCTCAGAGAGGGTCCCTCTCCTGCTACCTACTCGTCCGCCATCTTTTTTCTCGGTCACAGAATAAATTAAATAAGGAATTAAACAATATCTACAATTGAGTGAAAATGCAAATACAACTTACTGGAACCTATGGGACACAACACAAGCAGTCCTCAAAGAGAAATTTATAGCAGTAAACTTCCACATCAGGAAAATGAAATGAAACAAATAAACAACCTAATGCTGCACCTCAAACCTCTAGAAAAAGACTAACAAGTCAAGCCCAAAGCCCAGAGAAGAGAAATTATAATGATCAGGGCAGAAAGTAATGCAACTGAACCTAAGAAAACAATACAAAGAATTAATGAATTGAAGAGTTGGTTCTTTGAAAGAATAAATAAAATTGATAAACTCCTAGCCAACCTTATCAAAAAGGTGAAAGAAAAAACTCAAATCCATGCAATAAGAAATGAAAGGGAATTAAGCCCCTAACTCATTCCAGGAAGCAAGGATTATCCTAAAACCAGAGAAAGACTCAGCCAAAAAACAATAATCCAATTTCAATTAATGAAATTGAAAATGTAATTAAAACTTTACCAACAAAGAAAAGCCCAGGTCCTGATGGATTCACTGCAGAATTCTACAAGAAACTCAAGTAAGGCTTAATTCCAACACTCCTCAAACTCATCAATGAAATTGAAAAGGAAGCAATTCTCCTAATTCATTTCTTCCTTTTTTTTTTTGTACTGGGGATCAAATTCATGACCTTGTGCTTACTAGGCAAGAGTTTATGCCACTGAGCTAAATCCCCAGCCCTCCTAACTCATTTCTGGAAGCAAGGATTAGCCTAATACCAAAATCAGAGAAAGCCCCAACCAAAAAAGAGAACTACAGGCCAATCGCCCTAATGGACATAGATGCAAAAATTCTCAATAAAATACTGGCAAACAGAATGCATCAAATCATCAAGAAGATTATACACCGTGAGTAAGTGGGATTCATCCCAGGAATGCAGGGATGCTTCACCATATGCAAATCAACAAATGTAATCCACCATATCAATAGAGCCAAAAATTAGAATCATTTGATCATTTTAATAAATGCAGGAAAAGCTTTTGATAAGGTCCAACACTCATTCATGATAAGAACCCTACAGAAAATCAGAATAGATGGTCTTTACCTCAATCTGACAAAAACCATCGATGACAAATCAACAACCAGCAACATATTAAATGGTCAAAAACTAAAATCTTTTACTCTAAAATCAGGAACAAAACAAGCATGCCCATTATCACCACTCTTATTCAATATAGTGCTGGAAACACTAGCCAGAGCAATTAGACAAGAGAGAGAAATAAAAGGAGTAAGGATAGGAAAACAAGAAGTTAAATTATCATTATTTGCAGATAGCATGATACTCTACACAGAAGACTCCTAAAACTCCATTGAAAGACTTCTAGGTATAATAACTAAATTCAATAATGTAGCTGGATACAAGGTCAACCCTCAAAAATCAATAGCATTCCTATATACATACAACAAACTCACTGAGAGAGAACTAAGAGAAGCCACACCCTTCACAATAGCATACAAAAAAATGAAATACTTAGGGATCAATCTAACAAATGAAGTAAAAGATCTATTCAGCAAAAATTATAATACCCTGAAAAAAGAAATTGAACAGGACCTCAGAAAATGGAAAGACATTGCTTATTCATGGAAAGGAAAAACAAACATTGTGAAAATGGCCATTCTCCAAAAAATTGTATACACATTTAATGAAATTCTAATCAAAATACCATTAGCATACCTCACAAATCTAGAGAGATCACTCCTAAAATTCATCTGAAACCAGAAGATACCTAGAATAGCAAAAGAAATTCTGGGCAACAAAGGCAAGGCCGGAGACATCACAATCCCTGACTTGAAGTTATACTAGAAAGCTACTGTGATAAAATCAGCATGGTACTGGAATAAGAACAACTCTGAAGATCAACCACAACCACAAACACACTCAACCACCTTATCTTTGATAAAGGGACCAAACATGTTCAGTGGAAGAAAGATAGCCTCTTTGATTAATGGTAATGGGAAAATAGCTTTCCATATGCTGAAAACTAAAATTAGAATCATGTCTATCACCATGCACTAAATTAAAGTCAAAATGGATCAAAGATCTAAATATTAAAATAGAAACACTAAATCTGCTGATAGACAAAGTAGATAGAAATCTTGACAACGTAAGGATAGGGAGAGTTCATGAACAAAAATCAAACTGCATGGGAAATATTTCCCAGAATCAACAACTGGAATGTTGTCTTATTAAAAAATTTTTGCATGTCAAAAGAAACCTCCAGTGGCCCTGAAGCAAGGCCAGCAGATTTCTATAGCTGGTTTCAAACAGGAGCCTAAAGAGAATTCTTTCTGTGGTCTGTTAGCCGTTTCAGAACTTTGGAAATGTAATGGTCAATTCGTCAGAAAGAAATAGCAGGTGAGTGTGGCAGACTTTCGGCAGCCCGCAGGAGAGAGACCCTGCTGCCTCGAGACCTGCACCATGTGGTGACTCAAGGTACCGGGAGAACAAGGAACTCCTGCCTTCTCTGGGGGGGCAGCTGTGAGCCTGCTGGTGCGTGGGCTGAGAATCAAACATCTCATGTCATCCTGTCCCCCATCCCAACCCCCCCCCACTTAGCAAGTGGGAGCCAGTGAACTACACATCTTGTGAAAAGATTGGCTATGTTATTTAGTATGAGCTCCCCGTATGCAAAGATATGGACAACCATTTGGAAGAAAACAAGAGAGAATATGACAGATAGTGAAGATCTCTGGTTGTATAGCTTTGAAATTTACGCTTTCTTATGTCCTTTTCTGTACTGTTTTGTTGTGTTTAATTTTACCCCCTTTAAAATAAAAAAAATTTAAAAAAAAAAAATCTCCAACAGAGTGAAAAGAAAACCAACAAATTGAGAAAATATCTTGGCCAATTCTCAGATAAAGGACTTATATTAAGAACATATAAAGAATTTTTAAAAATCAGGCCCCCAAAATCCAAGGACCTATTCAGAAATGGGCATCTGAGATGAATACACACTTCTCAGATGAAGAAATATAAATGGTAAATAAATACATGAAAGAATTTTCAACATCAATGGTCATTAGAGAAATGCAAATTAAAACAACACTGTGATTCTATCTCACTCCAGAAAGAATGGCTAAGTTCAAGAAATTAACCAATAACAAATGCTTGAGGGGCTGTGGAAAAAAAGGAACATTTCTGCACTGTTGGTGGGAGTGTATGTTGGTGGGAGTGTATGTTGGTGAAATCACTGTGGAAATCAGTGTGGAGGTTTCTCAAAAACCTAGGATTAGAGATTCCATTTGACCCAGCTATCATGCTTCTGGGCATTTTCCCAGAAGAACTGTAAACATCATAGCACAGTGATATATGTACACCAATGTTTATAACAGCATAATTTGTAATAGCCAAAACTTGGAAACAACCCAATTGCCCATCAATCAAGGAATGGATTTTAAAATGTGATATTTTTATACAATGGAGTACTACTCAGTGGAGTACTATAAGGAAAGATTGCACCAAGACTTTTATAAGTAAATGGACACAACTTGAGACCATACTCATAAGTGAAATAAATCAAACTCACATGTATAAATACCATATTGTCTCCCTAGTGTAGGAAACTGAAAGAGTATATATGATCCAAACTCTACAATAAACATTGTGTAAGGGTCAGAAACTGCTCAGAGAGGAAAAGTAAGTGGGATAAGGGAAAGAGGCAGAAAGAAGGGAAAAGGAAAAAGATAAATTTTTTTTTTTTGTGTGTGTGTGTGTGTGTACATATGACAGCTATAATCAGTACTATAGACACTGATTATATTAGTTCTTGGAATAGAACAATTAACACTCATATGATTAGATCAGTTTTACATGTCTATATCTGGTAATCTAAGCAATGCTTTTGAAGGTAACAATATGCAATATTACAACCATTGTTAAATTCCTATCATCTTGTTTTGTAAGCCCATACTGTTACTGTTTTGGGTTTGTTATTGTTGCTGTTTGTTTGTCTCTTTTGCTTTTTGTTTTTCTTTCCTGTGTCTTTTTTTCTCTTAAATAAAAAAACATAGCATTTGTACACAGTGCAATACTACTACAATAAGGAAGGATGAACTTGAGTCATTTGTAGGAAAATGAATGTACCTTGAGACCATATTATTAAGTAACACAAATCAGACACATGAGTTTAAATATTGCATGGTTTCTTTTATATGAGAAACCCAAAATGTAAATAAAAAAATAAAAGACAAAAGGAATTCCAGAGATATGTCTTTTGCAAAAGAGGAGACCATGAAATGGAGGGAGAGATGGGGAGCAAGAGTAAGGGGATGAAAGAAAGAATTATGTTGTGTGGCATACATGTACCAATTCTCCATGAGGAATCCAATCATTATACTAGAAACATATACTAACTTTTGAAAAAAGACTGGAACTTACATAATTCTAAGAGCTCATTAAATGGTCTGTGTAAGGCGATTGATTCTTCATCTGGTGCTGAGGCCTTTAGTCCACAGGACAGGTAGTTGGCAAGTGTATTATCCCTGATAAAAACCAGGACATTTAGCATCATGACCCTGAAGTGCACCTTTTGTGTTCCCAAGACTCCCGCTAAGTTCAAGGTACATTGGAAGCATGCCTAGACCAGGCTCCCAGATAGGTATTATCTGAGGGACACTGGGAACCAGGAAAACTTGCATTATCTGTAGTAACTGCCTTCCTACCACATGTCAAGTCAGTTGTTCCTTGGAACACTGGTCATACGACAGCCCGAGCATGCTAATGCTATCACTGCTAAGTTGTTTACTGCTATAAAACCCCTGCCTGCCATAACTTAGTGTGGAACAGAGCACTGTGGACTGGTATATTGCCATTGGGCACTTCAAGTACTATCTGGCAAATATTTGTACATCCCATCACCACTGGACCTTCTGTGAGGTGATTTTGCTGAGTTTGTACCCCTTATGGGATTTTGCCAAGCAGTGCTGTTGCTGAGTACATGCTCCTAGTGCACTTTCTGAGAGCTGCTGTTGGCCTTCCCTATTCATAAGTATCAGTTAACCCTGTCCTCCCCTGTTAGTGCTGGTTAATAAATCTTAATAACTCTTCTCCCTCACAACCCATCTCTGGGTATGTTTTTAGTTTCTCAGCAACCTACTCCATTGTCCTGCCATACTTGGGCTGTAAATGAGACAACTGGTGAGCCAGCCAGCAGGCCAGGGAAGCTGAATGTTCAGATTGTGGAGATTTGGTAAGCGAGGAAATACTGGGATGGTTGTTACCCCATGTGAGGAGGAGGGCTAGTGGCTATTATGGATGTTTGAAAACCATGGTATGAGTACACTGAAAATGCACCCATAGATTAAGGGAAATACTGTCATTTGTTAGAGAGAAAGATGACTTAAAAGCATACCGATGTAAGATCACAATGTCTGCATGTTAACTTCTTATGGCAGCCGCCATATACCTTGAGGTCCAAGTTCAAGCACATGCAAAGCAATTGCAAGGCAAAGAGAACTGGGAAAACCTATTAAATGCTAGTGCCATGGATGGATGTGACCAGAATGGTAGAGATAACAGAAGGTCCCAGACTATGCTCAAGCTTGGGCACAAACAAGCTGGTGTAAGAATCAGGTCAAACCACAAAGATGGAAATAAGATGAAAGGAATGACCCTCAGGAAGTGAGTAGCCTGAGACTCCTATCTCAGGATACTAAGAGAGAGAGAACAAGCCTTTCTGGCCACCTAGGAGGCGATAATAATAGCTATTTGGGTGGATCTTGGAGTCTATGGTCTATGTTGATAGTTTCGTCTGTTTGCATGACTTAAAATATTTCTCATAAACAACTTTGGAATAATTCTTAAATTATAGTTACAGGTTTAACTTACACATCTGCTATTTTGCTTGTACTAAAATAATTTTAGCATTCAAGAGTTTAAAGGTTTGTCATGCTTAGATGAAATTTAACATCTATGAGACCAAAGGGGAAAAAATATGACATAGACCTTTCAAAATTCAAGCTCCCACGAGTGTACAACACAAAGAAAGAAACAGTAAGTTAGAGGGAGAAAAAAATATATAGAAAGTTTTGAGTTTAAGGGTATATTTTTATGAGAAAGACTGGTAAGATAAGATTTCATGATAAAGAAAAATGGTAAGCTCGTTACAAAAAGGAAAAGGAAATATAAGGGCAAAATAGGAAGGTTATGTTTAGTTAAGGGGTTATAGAGGTTAGAGCTTATAAAAGGAAATTTGTGTGATAAAATTGGTAATACTTAAAACATTATTTAAGGAGCTTTCTAATCTATATGTTTAAAGCAATAAAGATCTGCACTTAGTAATTTACAAGGATTGGCCCAAGAAACAAAGGATTTTGTCGAGATAACTTTTCATGTTTTCTACTATCCTCATTAGTTTTCAATAACTTAGGGAAACCCCTTCCATTTAGATAGTCCTAGTATCTAAAACCCAGTGGACACTTGTTTGCTTTGACAGAATACACATTCACTCATGCATCAGATAGCAAGTCTATTTGTGATCATTACTGTGGTTTTTTGAATATAAAAGGTCCAAAGCAATTCTTTGATATTTCAGTGCTATCAGCCCTACTGTGATAACTAAAAGATTTGGATATTAGGCACCTAAGGAATACATTTGTGAACAAAGAAGAACACATTTGTTCTGATATAATCGTGTCAGTCATGATTGTTACCTTAAAATGAATTGTCAAAACAGAATTCTAACCATGACTGTTCTAATTCTATTGTCATACATAGTTTTAATTCTTCTTTAAAGTATTAATAATCAGGTTCATGGAAAGACTCTAATAAGTACTATGGCAAATTGGTTTTTCTTTGATTTTTTGTAGTAAAAATTTTGGTATGAATCAATATTAGGTTTTTGGTTATACCAACTAAATTTGTTTAACTATTGTTAGCTTTCTCTTATATTTTTCTTGCAAACCTTTGTAACTCTTGTTTCTTGGAATTCTACAGATACATATCTCCTAATAAAAAGGTTGGATCTAATGTTTTGAAATGTCAGCCATCACCTATAAGAACAGATAAGATTAAATGTAACAATGGACTCCAAGTAAGATTAGCCTAAGGGCTACTCAATCTAAAGCTCTTTGTTTTTCAAATGTGGCTGAAAGAGTTATGACGTTAACTTGTGATTGTCAAATATTTCCCTTCCAATGTGGGACAGATAAGGGCAAACAACTGGGACAGTATTCCAACAATGAAGGATAACTAAAAATTAACTGCTAGATAATTGATCAGTGATGGCTTTGGTGAGACTCTCACAAAGACAAGAAGGCAATATAAAGAAAGCATGAGATTTGTCAGACTCACGATGGAGTCTCTACTGTCAGCCTGACCAAAAAATAAAGCCAAGAGGGTGTGTCTTTAGCTTCTCATAAGTTACAAACCTATGTTACTCCTATAAGCTTAGAGTTGGTCCCATTTCTAGTTGGTTGCAATTCCTTTGTGCTACCTGAAGAAACCTTTATTCAGTGTGTTTGCTTTTATAGCATGTCTTGATAAAATCTATTGCTGTTGGTATTATACTTGATTCCAATGGACACCTGGTGTGGCATCTGAGGGACATCATGGAAGATTGGTGTGATAATATCATAAGGGCATTAAGACACATGGGAAGTGGAGTGTGTTGTCCCCAAGAAAAATTAAAATATTTAGCGCAGTATCCCTGAAATTCACCTTTTGCGTTCCCAAGACTCTTACCAAGTCAAGGGGATATTTTAAGCAAGCCCAAACCAGGCTGTCCAGATAAGAATTATCTGAAGGACAGTGGGAACTGAGAAAACTTGCATTATTTTGCACTTCCTTCCTGTATACTAAGTCACCTCTCCCTTGGAATGTTGGCCATATAATGAAACAAACCAAGCTAATTCTATCACTGCTATGTAGTTTATGCTATAAAACTCCCTTTCTGCAATAAATGAGTGTGGAACAGAGCACCGGTGTGGAACAGAGCACCAGGGAATGCTGTAGTTCAGCCAGCGGCCACTAGACACTCGAGTATTTTCTAGAAAGCACTTGCTCACACCCTCAACACTGGACCTTCCAAGAGGTGTTTCTGCTGAGCACGTACCCACCATGGAAGTTTGCAAGTTGTGCTAATGTGGAGTACACACCCCTTATGGGGTTTTGTCAAGTGGCACTGTTGACTGTATGCCCCATTTATACTTTCTAATAGTGCTATACCAAGTAAGAGCACCTGGGGATCCTTCTCAAAAATCCTTCCCCGTTAGTACCTTATTTCTCACAAACCATATATGGTAGTATTTTCTTCAGTCTCTTGACAACTTACTTGACTGTCCTGCCCGACACACCTCAACTGTGAGTGAAACAAGAAGAGACGGATGTGAAACAGAAGAGAGCAAAGACAAACTGAAACCCACTGCAACAAGCCAGAACCCCCAAGGCAGACTGGAACTACACTGGGCTTTTGATGGCTTAAATAATGCTTTTTATTCTTCTCACTTTTTCCTCTGTGCCATCAGAAATCCTAGGATTCAGAAATTCATCATGAATAAAATGTGTACACAAATCTTTCATATATTTCCCCAAAGGACTAATATATTTACAGCTGTTCATCCAGAATAAAAGAATTACACTATCTGGATTTTTAGACAACTTGCCTAACAAACAGAAGAGAGTCAAAATCTCTACAGAAATAGTTACTGCAAAGACATACATTCTGGGGCCAGGGATTTAGCTCAGTGGTTTAAGTGCCTGCATGGCAAGTGTGAAGTCATGAGTTCCATCCCTGGTTCTAAAAATAAACACACACACACACACACACACACACACAAGATACACAGTTCTAAGAAACAGACTATCAACAAATATAAAGAAACTTTTTATTTTAAAGAGAAAAAAAGAAAAATTTCAAACATGATAATTAAAGAGTAACAATGCTTAATACACTGCCTATTATCTTTAAATTAGTTACTCAGAGTACAAGATATCTGCATTTAATTTTACAAACAAGGCCGGGATTTAGCTCAGTGGCATAAGTGCCTGCCTGGCAAGCATGAGGCCATGAGTTTGATCCCTAGTACAAAAAAAAGCAATAAATTAATTTTACAAACAATATTAGCACAAACCTTTCTTTTCAATGAACTCAAAGAAATAAGTAGTATAACTATCTTCATATATATATATATATATATTCACACCAGGGAGGCAATATGTTTACATCTGGGAGTCTGATTTCTTTCACTTATGAATACGGTCTCTAGTTATGTCCATTTACCTATAAGTCTCAAGTTTGTCCCTCTTTATTGCTGAGTAGTACTCCATTGTATAAAATAAAAATATCAGCTTTTTTATCCTTTCTTCAGGTGAGGGGCATTTAAGTGGTTTCCAAGAAGTAGCTATTTCAAAATGTGCTGCTATAAACATGGGTGCACACATATTGCTGTGGTACAGTGTTTTCAATTCTTCTAGGAAGATACTCAGAAGGGAAATATCTGAGTCAAATGGGACCTCTAATCTTAGTTTTTTGAGGAATCTCCACACTGATTTCCACAATGTTTGCACAGTCCACACTCCCACCAAGAGTGGAAACGGATTCTTTTCCCCACAGCCCTCCAGCATTCATTATTCGTTGATTCCTTAATAGTAGCCATTCTTTCCAAGGTAAGGTGGAATCTCAGTGTTGTTTTAATTAAAGGGCTATTTTTTAAAAGATGCATAGTACAAACTACAGAATTCGTGTTTTAAACAGAGTTGAACTATGTTCTTTACATCCCTGGATCTCACTGTTTAGATATTACTCTGTGGCAGCCTAGAGAAAGGATAAAATCTTGAGCATTAATGAAAACTATCTAGAGTTTCACTAACAAGTTCCGTACCCTTTCCCCAAAATAGCAATACTTCTATTCTACAGCATTATAAAATTACTTTCTTCATTTTTGTTTCTTTCTTTAATTATTTTTCTTGCTACATTTTACATATACATAATGACAGCATTCATCATATGGAATTTTTACCTGTACATGATGTATCTGGATTCTTCTTTTTTCCCCTTTCCCTCTGCTCCCTTTAGCCTCTCTTCCTCTCCTTATTTATAAAAGTTTTATTTCCATTTTTTCTTCTATTCTCTTTGTTTCCTTTATCCTTCCTTTCTTTCCCCCTCCCTCTTCCTTAATTCCCCTTCTCATTTGAATATTTTCTTCCTATTTCACAATATCTATTATCCATATTGATCCTTATTTACACTTTCAGTTTCTCACACCAGAGAAACCAAATGTGTGTGTCTGATTTATTTCACTTAAGAATATGTGATATTTGAATATGTGTGTGTATGATTTATTTCACTTAAGAGTATGGCAAATTTCTCTCTCAGTGAGTTGATCATTTGTGTGCAGGAATGCTGTTGTTTTCTTTGTTTTTCTGTGATAATCTCACTATATGGTTCAAGCTGTCCTTACACTCCCTATGTAACCCAGGGAGGCCTCAAACTCACCACAATCCTCCTGCTCCAGCCTCCCAAGTGCTGGGATTATGGGTGTTTGCCACCACTCCTACCTGCTATTGATTTTTAACTGTTGACTTTTAACTGTTTGACTTTTTTTTTAATCTGTATCTTCTCTAGGTTTACTAATCAGGTCCTTCATTATGGTCATCATCTCTGAGGTTATCTGAGAAATTATTTCTGATTTTTAACTGTCGACTTTGTATCAAGCTATCCTACTGAATTTGATTATTAAATCTAGAAGGCTCTTGGTAGATTTTTTGGGGTCTTCTATGTACAATATCATGACACCTGCAAATAATGATAATTTTATTTCTTGTCTAATTGCTCTTACTAATGTTTCTGAAACTATACTCAATAAGAGTGGAGATAGTAGACATCTTTGTATTTTTCCTGATTCTAGAGTGAAAGCTTTCAGTTTTTGTCCATTTAGCATGATTTGGTTTGCCATTGGTGGCTTTTATCAGATAAAGACTATCTATTCCAATTTTCTGTAGGGTTTTTATCATGACTGGGTGTTGGACTTTGTCAAATTCTTTTTCTTCATCTATTGAGATGATCTGTACTTTTTGTCCTTGGCTTTGTTAATATGGTGTGTTACATTTATTAATTTGCATATGGTAAACCATCCCTGAATCCCTGGGATGAATTTTACTTGGTCATGGGGTAAAATCTTAGTGATTTGCTGCATTCCATTTGCCAATATTGTACTGAGGATTTTAGCATCTATGTTTGTTAGGGAGATTGTCCCGTAGCTCTCTTTTTTGGTTGGTAGTTATTCTGTTGGAGTTCATGGAGCTATAGTCTTTATTATCTCTTTCTATAATATCCTTCAGAATATTTTTGCAGTGCTGACTTGGTGCTCATTTATTTCTTCTGGTGTTCTTTGTCATGGAAATATCTTATTTCTCCAACGATTTTGGAAGATAGTTTTGTAGGGGTACATCAATCTAGATTGGACGTTGTTTTGCTTTAGGGCTTGAAATACTTCACTCTAAACTGTCCTTGACTTGAAGGTGTGTTTTGAGAAGTCTGATATAATTCTGATGAGCTTTCCTATATAAGTGACTTGTTCTTTCTCTAACAGCTTTTAATATCCTAGTCTTGTGTTGAATTTCTGGAATCTTGACTATTATATGCCTTGGTGTAGTTTTTTTTTAATCATGGCTAAATGGATTTCTATATGCCTCACTTATCTGTATGTCAAATACTTTTTCCACATTTGGGAAGTTATCTGCCATTATTTCCATAAACAGATTTTTTTGTGTCATTTGTGCTGGCTCCTGCTTTTTCATTGATTCTGATCAATCCTATATATTCTTCTTTGCATCATCTATTAGCTGTTGGATTGATTCTTCATGGTCCCTTGCTATTTTTTAAAACATCTTTACTTGCATAATCACTAATTGCAATCTTGTCTTCTAGATCTGATATTCTGTCTTTACATTGGTTCAATCTGCTGCATGTACTTTCAATAGAGTTTTTAATTTCCTGGATATCTGATTGAATCTATTCCATGGATTCCATTTTTTCTATGTTGGGCATTCATGGTTTCCATCATTTTCTTAAGATCCTCTATTTTTTTTTAATCTGTATCATTTCTAGTTTTACTAATCAGGTCCTTCATTATGGTCCTTCATTATCATCTCTGAGATTATCTGAGAAATTATTTCTGATTTCATTTTTTTCTTGAACCTAATTCATTGGCTTTGTTACTTCTGCTTTTATCACTTCAAAGAATCCACCAGGTGGGTGGGTTTCAAATTGTTCCACCTCATTTCCAGATGGGTTTGCCCTTGATGAGTTGGAAATCTGGGATCACATCTTGATTCTGTGTCTTCTTATTTTCCAATTCTTTTTTTAATTTAATTCTTGCATTGATGCTTGTAAATACTTTATGACAGGTACTTTATTGCTAGTATCAAGAACCCTTAGAAAATGACTACTTTTCAGAGATGTCGTCCATGTGTAGTTGACTTTTGGATTTTGAGTCTATTGCAAGATCCTTTATCGTTAATTTATTGGGCATGAAAAGTTGCTTCTATGTAGCCTCACCCTTAGTTCTTTTGCACTGGCTGACCCTCAGGCAATCTCAGTCTGGGAATACAAAGAAGAGCAACTGATTATAACAAGTATATCACCTCAGCTGCAGCAGTACAATCAGTAATAACGACAGTATAAAACAGCCCAGAAAATGACAAACTGTGGTAACTATTAATTTGCCACCTTTAACCATAAGAACATGAGTTGTAGTTATATAACCAAATCTAAAACAAACCAAAAAAATGTAGTATAAATATATCCTCAATATGTAGATTTTTTTCCTTGAGGGATGAAAATTTAAAAGGGACTGGGTGAAAAAATATAGAGATAAATAAGAAAAGGATTGGAAGCAAGGCTGAGGAACAAAGGTAGCTTTGGGAACTAATGAAGAGGACAGGAGAGAAAGAAAAGAAAAGAAAAGAAAAGAAAAGAAAAGAAAAGAAAAGAAAAGAAAAGAAAAGAAAAGAAAGAAGAAAGAAAAGAAAGAAAGAAAGAAAGAAAGAAAGAAAGAAAGAAAGAAAGAAAGAAAGAAAGAAAGAACAACCAGGAATAGTGTTCTCACTCATATAAAAACAAGAACAATCCAGAGAGAAAAAATAGAAAAAACTTTTAAAAAGAAAAACAGAAAAAATGTACACTTCATGGTAGGTCTCTGTTAGTGTTTGACAGAGGCAGACAGAGCTTTTATCTGTTGCCACTGGTTGTCAGTGGCAGACAGAGCCCAGATCCATGTTGACTGATCCCAGGTATAGAAGAATACAAGTGTGGTGGTGGTAGATAATTCCAGCAAGCCTGGTCTTTTAGTTCCACTGAAGTTCAGCCTGCTTCCGGTTTCTAGCTGTGAGGTTGGGACCTGAGTTTTTCAGCCCACAACTACTCCAAATGCCTCCTTCTGGCTTCTGAATTCAGCTGGCTCACCTTGACTCTGGGAGCTCATAGATGAAGCCAATCCACAGTTTCTCTGAGTTCTGATTTCCATTGTCCCCCTTTCAAAATGACTACCAGCCAATCTTCCTCTCATGGGGGGCATCTGAACCCAAATAACTCACCAGCCACTGCAGTCTGCTGTATCCACTGCTCCGTTTCACTGGTACATTCCTCTGCAGAGGCCTTTGGGATAACTAGTGGTCACTATATGTCTTCAGGTTTGATCTGACACTCCTGTGCCACGATCCAGGGTTCAGGAAGAAAGCACCGCTTGTCCCTTCCATCTCCTGTGCTGTGTTCCCTTTCTTTATTCTCCCCATGAGCTCTAATTCATGCTTCAGATCCTTGTTGGGTCCTGGGCACCCGCTTCCCTCTTCTTTCTCTTCCTCACATTTCTATCTCCCAGTGTCTGATTTCCAAATATCAGAGAGGCTTTTTCTCTGCTGCTCACCATTCTACCATCTTCCTAGAAGTCTTTTCCTTCATTTTCATCAAGAAAGAACAGATCCAGTTTTGATGGAGCTGTAGAACTATCTTGGGGAACTAGTTTTAAGGGTGTAGGTACAGTCATGGGAGAAAATAGGCTTAAAACCCCTCTCAGAGATGTGAGAAATCACAGGGAATAGGATACTGAGCAACATTGGTCCAAACTATCTAATTCTACATGTGAAACTTCAAGAAAGTTTGGCAAGGCTTGGTTTTAATCCTGACTGCACCATTTTCTAGCTGAGTGACTATGGGCAAGTTGTTTAAGCTCTCTGAGCTGAGCTTCATTCTTCTCCTCTATAAAAAGGAATAAAATAATCTTTCCTAAATATATATGTATATATATATATATGATAGATAATTATACTACTTATCTCTATTAGTTCATGAAAAAATATGGTTTGTGCTTTCATTGTTTGATCATTTTTTCATGCCTGTATCTTATAATCTGAGCAAATAATTTGAAGATCACAATACACAACATATTAGCCATTGTTAATCTCCTATTATTTTGTTTTGAAACTCTGTATCTTTTTATTCTCTTTGCATTTTTCAAATAAAAAACAAATAAATATTTTCTCATCTGAGGATGTTTACATATGTAAATTATTCAATCCATCTACTGAAATGTTCAACAAGAATAAGTGCCTGCTGTACATCGGACATTTGATTCTCTTCCCAACACAGATGAGCAAAGGCAACTAAGTTCTTTATCTTTCAGGCCTTGAACTTTTATAGGAACACTGCAAATAAACAGGTCACCTCTTTGTCACTGTCTGAGATGTTTCTGCTTGCACAATGACAAGTTAGCCGGTTATTGCTGGAAAAAAACATGAGATTCTTGGATCAGAGACAGAGGACTTGCTTACTCATTGCATAGTAAGCAGCATGAGCCTCACATTGAATTTGGCTCCCCCCATCTTGTTTTTAGGGTCCTACAGTGAACAAGGAGGATAAGAAACTGTGATTTGTGAACTCATACTCTATCTCCTTATTTCCCTTGTACACAAGGTCCTTGAAAAGGACACTCCTGAGTTGTGGAAGATACAAGTACATCTCAGAGGGACACAGGAAAAATTCGCAACTGTAAGCTGTTTTTAGCAAATCATTTAACAATGGGTAATCATGGTGCTAAAGAGGGGTGTTAGTTAAAGCAAATAGTAAAACTTTGGGGTACCTTGAACATTCTCAGAAAGCACTTAAAGGGCTGAGACTACGTTCATATTAGAGATACAACCTCAACCTGTTGTAAACTATGTTAATGCTTGAATCTTTTGATGGAGAAAGAGGAACAAATCATTTGTGCTAAGCCTCTGTGGTTTCCATAGGAAAAGATTTTTCTCAGACGAATCTGACTAGAGTTTGGTCAAGATAAAGCCAATCCACAGTTTCTCTGAGTTCTGATTTCCATTGCCCCCCTTTCAAAATGACTACCAGCCAATCTTCCTCTCATGGAGGGGAGCATCTGAACCCAAATAACTGGTACATTCCTCTGCAGAGGCCTTTGGGATAACTAGTGGTCACTATATGTCTTCAGAATGTTTGTAAAGTCCCATGCACAAAATGGGAACACATATTATTTCCTTCTTTCACAAAAATGAAGCATTTATTTTAACTGTCTCTTTTCTTCCTAATAGGAAATGCAGACAGATCTTTTGCAAATGGGATGGACACCAAGAGATAGAGGATCAGGTGGTAGGGGTAAGGAAAAGGGATGCAAAAAGAATGAAGATGTGATATATATATATATATATATATATATGCATGCCATTTCCTCATAATGAATGTAATCATTGTGTACTGCAAACATCTACCAAGAAAAATATAAATTAAAATTTTTTTTAATTTTATTTCTAAAGTAAACAATGTATCCCTCACATTGAAATGTAATGCTCAAATAAAATTGCTACCTCACACACTCAGTCCCTAAATGAGAAACATAGTGTTTGCTACCACTTTATTAAACGTAAGTCTTACAAAATATAACTACCAACTGCTATTTAATAATTTTTAAAAATCTCTCTTACTAAACTACCCAAAGCCATCCACATATTCAAAGTAACTCCTTTCAAAATCTCAGTGATATTTTTTGCAAAAATAAACAAAACAAAAATTCTGCAATCCAAATAGCCAAAATAATCTCAAGAAAGCAAACAAAGTTGGACTTCAAAACATACGATAAATCTACAAGAATCATAACAGCATGACACTAGAAGAAACATAGACATACAGGCCAATAGACAGAAAATCAACACAGAAAGAAACGCTGTATATACAGTAAAATAACCTGTGACAAGGATGCACGGCTGCACAATGGAAAAAGAACATCTCTCCCACAGTGTTAGCAAAACTGGACACCCACATTCAAAAGAATGAAGTCAGACCCTGACTTTGCACCATATATAAAACTTACTCAAAATATATTGAATACCTAAACATAAGAAACAAAACTGGAAAACTGTAAGAAAACACTGGGCAAAATCTTCACAGCATTAAATTTGCCAAGGATTTCTTGGACAGGGCATCAAAAGCAGAGGCAAAAATAGATAAATGGGCTGTACTAAACTTAAAAATTTCTGTGAGGCAAAGGAAATAATAATCAGAGTGAAAAAGCAACCTATGATAACAGAGAAAATCTCTGCAAAAGTATACATAAGATAAGGAGTTAATATCAAGAATATATAAACAGCTCCTACAACTCAAAATCAATAACAGTAAAAAAACAAATAACCTGATTAAAATATGGGCAAAGAACTTGAATAAACATGTCTCTAAAAAATTCTACAAATGACCAACAAATCTGTGAAAAAGTGTTCAATATCATTAGCCATTGGTAAAATGCAAATCAAAACCATAATGCAGGTTCACTTCAAAGCCATTATGATAGTCACTTTTTAAAAACAAAGACAGAAAATATGCTGATGCCACATGTTGGTGAGGATGTGGACAATGTGGAATTCTCATGCACTGTAAATGGAAATGTAAAATGGGGACGCTATTATGGAAAAAAGTATAGAGTGTCTTTCAAAAATTAAAAACAGAATTATCATATGATCTGACAATCCTACTTCTGGGTATGTAACTCAAACTTGAAAACACGATCTTGAAGAGATATTTGCATACCAATGTTCATTATGACAGCATTCACAAGAGCCAAGAGAGAAAAGCAACCTAAATGTCCACCGATAGATGTGTGGCTATAGAAAATGTGATATATATTGATAGATAGATAGATAGATAGATAGATATAGATATAGATATAGATATAGATATAGATATAGATATAGATATAGATATAGATATAGATATAGATATAGATATATAGATATATATAGATATATATAGATATATATAGATATGCAATGGAGTAATTTTTAGGAATGGAATTGTTATATTATTTTAGAAGACAATTCAAAAAAGTTATCCAGTGCATTTAAAGTAGTTTACCCTCCAACAGCAAATGACGAGAATGCCCATTGCTCCACATGGTCACCAGTACTTACTAATGTCAGTATTTTTGCCATAAATTTAGCTATTTTGTGAGTTTGGAGTATGTAACATGGACACTTGGATATTTTTGTGGGTATGGTACATGTACATTGGAGTATTAATGTCTTGTAATAATTAATAATGTTAAGCATCTTTTCATGTTAAACACTGTAAAATGTCTATTCAAGTAACAAATACACACTAATGCAAGATGATAATAACAAGAAAAGCTGTGTACAGTGTAGGAGTCATAAAGGATATGTGTTATAGCTTGTATCTAGGTGTCCCCCGAAGCCTCATGCGGTCGTAGGTGGGGCTTTTTGGAGGTGGCTGAATCTAGGGTACATGATGTTGGAATTAATGGTGAGAGGTTGAGATTAAGGTAACCTAAATGGAATGTAAGGGACAGAAAGAGCTGCTGGAATCACTTGCTGCTTCTGCTTTGCTGCCTTCTGTCTTTCATGCTATGAACTGTTTCTACTCTGTGATACCCCTCTGCCAGGCCACCCTGCTTTGGAGCCAGCCAGCTATAGATTGAGACATCATACACTGTGAGCTGAAATAAACTTTTCTTCTAGGTTTAGGTGTCAGATATTATATCTCAGGGAAATAAAATAAGATAGTAAGTCTTATGTTAATGAGAATTCTCCATACATTGCACTTACATTTTTGGCAAACCTAAAAAGTGCTCATAAAAAATTAATTTTTTAAAGTGAGACCAGAGAAAAAGGGGGAAAAGCAAATATAAAAAATATCAAAAAAACTAGAAGAAAATAAGATTAATAACATACATAATTTAAGAATAATTCTTTATAAAATAGATCAAAAACTATAATTCAAAAAGGAAAAGATTAATATGCTGCCAGAAAATGAAAAAAAGATAGGAATAGACTATGTTTTAAAGGGGGGGGGAATGGTCAATACACCTAAAAGAAGAATGTTCAGGCACGTTAATAATAAAGGGGATACAGTTTACAATTATGAGATTCTACCCGGCCTGGCTGGTGCATGCCTGTAATCTCAGCATTCAGAAAACTAAGACAGGAGGCTCACCATGAATTCAAGGCTAGCCAAGGCTACATAGTGAGAACCTGCCTCAAAAAAAATTGTGAGATTCCATTTTTTCATCTATGAAATTGGCAAATAATTGAAAAGTTTTTTAATATTTTAACTAAGGATGGTGAGGTGTGAGGGGCCAAGTGGACTCTTCCATATGTTAGTAGCAAGCACTGTAAATTGAGATGACCTTTGACAGGAAAAAAAAATCCAAAACTTAGAAGCCAAAATATGATTACTCAGCTTTTGCTTTCATGCTAGGACACTTCCTAAAAGAAATTCACCTAAGCATCAATTGTTGCGAGGTAAACTGAACTTCAAATTGTTATTGTTGATTTGCATATTTTGCGGGTGTAATTGTTAACCTATAAAAAATGGATAAGATGCCCATTTTTGTTCAATAGAGATAGAAGTAATTTTTGTCCTGCATATATGAAAGTGATTTCTTATAATGAGATAGTACCAAAGGCCATGGTTTATTGTCCTATAGGACATTAATTTCTTCTGGTTTAGCATATTTTAGAATAATTTTAGTATTCTCTTTTCTTACACCTGCATCTGTCTTTGAACCAGTCTTCTTAACTTGTTGGCAATGAATACACTTATTAGTTATCATAAACACATACTAATAAAAGAAGAAGGGAGAAAAAATAAATTAAAATAAAAACATGTCCTGTGCTTCCCATGTTTACATGAGAACTACTTTTAGCTGGTTGAAAACTTATATATTTAGGGCTAGGGATTTAGCTTAGTGGCTTAAGCACCTGCCTGGCAAGTGCAAGGTCGTGAGTTCGATCCACAGTACCAAAAAAAAAAAAAAAAGTTTAGAAAATGTATATATTTGACACTGTATAGGAGCATAGTTTGGCAAGATACTTTAAGTCTCAAAATTTTATATGTTCGTTTACATAGCAATTTCATATCTAAGAACTGATCCCAAGGAGTTAAGGATATGCTCAAAGATTTAGACGGATATGCTATATGTGTTTGTTAAATAGCACAAAACGATATGTAATATTAGACTCTGGTTAACCTAAATTTTTTCTAAGAATGATTATTTCCAACTAAGCAAATTTTTTAGTTTTAAATTTTCCTTCTACTTACTCATATTTTTTCTTTGAAATTTCCCACAAAAAGAGAAAGTTTAAAAGTTGCAAAGACTAGTTATATTGTTCTTTCCATGCTTATTAACATCTGCTAAGGTATTTGGTTCCTAGCTGTAGTTTTTCCCTTTATTCCAATTCTTGCTACTATCTCAGGAAATTTCCATGTCCTTAAGTAGGAACAAATGGTGCAATACTTTAGCTTTTTCATTCCTTAATGTCTCATTTTCCAGTGACCTTTACATCCTCTTCAGTTCTGTAATTCACTATAAAGATATTTTAGATCCTGTCTTCATTCAGAACTGTTTATATCTAGTAGATCTATGCTTTTTGCTCTGCTCTTTTAGATCAAAATTCCTTTTTATTAAATGTGACACATTTAGTGGAACTTTGCTCAGAAAATGTACAAAGACTGGGCTGGTGATTTAGCTCAGTAGCATAAGTGCCTGCCTTGCAAGCATGCAGTTGTAAGTTCAATCCCTAGTACCGATTAAAAAAAATTTTTTTTTAAAGAAAATATACAAAGATTAAAAATTGAAGAAATGTACCCAAAGGATTACCATTCATCATGTTTATAACCTCTGAAACATTGTGCTAGGAATAATGTAAGTATGAGGGAATCTGCTACTTTTACAATGTATGAGGAAATCTACTTTTACTATTATTATCTGCTTTTTTTGCGCTGAATGATTTATCTTTCCAAGTCAACAGATACTGTCCTGTATCAACATTATTATTGCTGGAAAATAATTTATTGTATAACAATAATATTCTATATCCAAGTCAGGATGTCTCAACCTCAACACTACTGACATTAAGGCTAGGTGATACTTTGTTGTGGGAGGCAGCAGTGTCAGTTGTAGGGGTTTTAGCACCTTATCAGTTAGTGATACAGTAGCATCTTTCCCCAAATCGTGACAACAAAAAATGTCTCCAAATATTGCCAATTGTCTCCTGTGGACAATACCTCCCCTAGTTGAGAACCACTGATCTAACAAACCTGCCATTGTTTTGACATTTAGGTTTTCTGTTTTGTCACAATTTAAAACAGTAGTGCTTTTGAAACTCCTAACAAATAATATACATTTAGCACATCTTCAAATTACTTCTGTAACATAAATTCTAAGCAGGGAATAATACATTTAAAATTTTGACATCTATTCACAGACTGATAAAGAAGCATGTTGCCTCAAGCCAGCGGTTTCAAACTTTCTGTTTGAAAGGACCCTTGCATGGTCCTTATTACTCCGACAGTACTCCTAAAATCCGCCGTGTGTATGTGTGTGGTGTCTTTCAGTGCAGGGTGGCCCACGCCACAACCCACCTCCCGGATTTCCGCGGTTTGTGTTCTCCCGGGTGCAAACACAGATCACCCCGTCCTTCCACAAAACAGCATTTTGAGGAGCGAGAACCGAAACCGACCTAGGAATGGCTGGATCGGATTTGCAGCAGAGCCTCTGCTTTCTTTTCCATGTGAATACGCCTCCAATTCAACTTTGATTTGGTCAGATCGCACTTAACAAGAAAAAAAGTTGTCGGAAATTTTCTGGCATTTGACATTTGATAGCATTTAAAATACACACACACACACACACACACACACACACACACACACACACACACACACACACGCAATTGCAGGCTCCAGTGGCTATCAGCGAGCATCCCTGCGGATCAAAGACGTGGAGCCTCCGCTCTGGCGCAGCCCTGGACGATACACAAGCCCCACCTGGGACGCCAGCAAAGGCCGAGGCCGCTCAGTGTCCAGCCGTGCCCAGCCGCCCAGCTGCGCAGGCAGCTGCATCCTGGACCCCCCGCGGCCCTCCCAGGTGCTGGGCGGCCGAGGCCCCGCCCAGGATTTAGCGGCATCCTATTGGCCGCCGGGCTCCTGGGCGGGGCCGGGGAGCGCCAGCCCCCTGAGCGCGCTATAAGTGCGGCCCGGGCCGGCGACCTCGGGCTCGCCGAGAAGCGCGCCTGGGCCCGGTGAGATGCGGCGCTTGGGGCGGCGGGCGGAGAGGAGCTGGGAGGAGGGAAAGGAGGGGAGAGGCCGGCGGCCGGGTGGAAGGCTCTGCCTGCCGCTGGTCTTTGGACCACCCATGCGCTGACTTCCGAAGGTGCTGCTCCCAACTTTTGCCTCCTTGGGAAGCAGGGAGCGTGAGTGTCTAACCTATGAGATGAAGTGCTGAGCGGATCTGCGGATGCCCCCACCTGCCTCAGTCTGGTCTCAGCTTTATTCTCATTTCCATTCCCCTCTAGAACATGGACTTCGCGTGCCTGTGGCTAGCGCTTCTGCTGCCTTTGGTAGCGGCGCTGGATTTCAAATACCACCACCAGGAAGGGATGGAAGCGTTTTTGAAGAGTGTTGCCCAAAACTACAGTTCTATCACTTACTTACACAGTATTGGGAAGTCTGTAAAAGGTAGGGTCTGTCTCGTGCACAATTTCCCAAGCCCCCAGTCCTCTCATTCATAAACCTGCCTCAACTGCATGCCCCACACCCACCAAGCTACTCGGACGGGCACCGAACAGGTAAACCAGTGCATTCTGAGTTGGTTGCTTCCTGGTTTTGTTCGGTTTACTGTTTTATTTTGTTTTATCCGGGGAAGAGGAGGAGGAAGTGAGTTTTATTTAGCTTCATTCTAATTCAGGGTCACTGAGTCCTTTTCATTATTGGAGTTCTGCTGCTTTTTTTTTTTTTTAATCTTACCAACACTGTTTATCTAGGATGTGTATTTTAGTTCCTTTTCAAGATAAAAGTGTCCCGTGGAAGTGTGTGGGGTTTTTTATTGGCTTCCGTAAATTTGATTTTCACTGTTAGTATAATTTTTTTTAGTAGCTTTTAAACTAAAATACCATAGTTTTGTTAGCGAAATTTCTGTCATATATAATTAGCCCTAAGGCTTAAGCGTAAACTGGCAAAAAGTGACTGTATGACTAAAGGTTGCTTTTTAAATGCATCCATTTGAAGAAAACAATTTCTAGATGATAGATATGTGCACAGTGATTGATACTCTGCCTCGTATTTTCATGTTTGTCATTTATTTTTTAATTTAGAAATATTTTTTTTCTCATTTTGGGGGACAGCAAATTTGAATCATAGGAAAACTAAATATTTTGTTCAAACTCACACCATGAATTTTATAGTCAGGTTTACCACCCAGATCATTTTAGACAAGGCAAAACATTTTATCAAATATTATTTCTAAATTCTTCTTTATTATATTAAGACCCCCAAATGCAATGCCAGAAAACAATGCTTGGCTTAAAAGTTCATAAAGTTTATACAATTTGGATTTTAACATTGTGAGATTTGTTCAAACTCTACCTGGATTTTAGCTGTGTATTGTTGAATGAGTTGAGTGTCTTAACTGCCACATTCTTAATTGACCTTTCCTTTTTAAAGTAAGAGCATGGTTCCTATATTAAATAGAAAGTATTAGCATGCAATGCAAAATTTAAAAATCTGGGCTGTGCCTCTGAGTACCTTCATTTTTAAGTATTGCCAAAGAACTGGTGCCAGAATTACCCTATATTACTCTATAATTCAAAATTACAGAGGTTGTATGTAATGTATGTAATATGTATGAGAAATCATATCTTGAATCAGCATATGTATTCAATCTTTTGAAATCTTTTCCCCCTACAGCTAGAGTACAGCAATTTAAAAAGATCTAAGAATACTAATTATATTAATAAAGGAAATGTAGGGCACAACTAGCTTGAGTTATTATTCAGTCATCATTTAAACCACAAGATGATGAGGATGTTATTAATTTTAAATACTGAATGATTAGGTAAGTTTTTATATTTCTAAACACAAGGTATTTGTGAAGACGGTTAGTGACTGTCTTCCCAGATGTGTGCTGGGTATTCTGATCTATCTCAAACAAAAGGATCATGCATATCAGCATGATAATTGGTGCTTTTTTTCACTAGGGAATTTTCCCTCACCATTCTGTCCTCTGGTATAGGTCAAGTTAGCAAAGGGAATTTGTTATATTATACATATGATTTAGTTATTTATTTTTCTTAACTTGGGTACCCTTACCCAGAAATGAAAGTAATACTTCTACCCTTGTTGGGTAGGATGCACTTGTTGTTTTTGTAAATACATATTGCATCTTTTTTATTACTGTAATTATGCATTGTAGTCTTTAATTACTCATTTTTTCATTTTATATGACTTCATCACATATTTCCATGAATTGGTATTTATACTCTTGATTATATGAATTTTGTTAGTCATTCACATCTTTGGGGCATTGGTATAGTTTCTGATTATCTTTGCTGTACATAGTGATAATATGAAACTGTTGATACTATCATAATAATTACTTTCTACTATAATATGCAGGGGGTTTTCTCAACTTTTTATTTGAAAAGTTTTTGAAATCCACCTGAAAATGAAACATACATATACCTTTTACCCAGATTTAGCCATAGAAGCATTGACTATATTTCAATTGAAACTTTTGGATGAAATTTCACTAACTAGTGACATAGTTTTTAAAAAAAAAATCTTAGGTGAAACAAGAGAGCCAACTCAAAAGAAAGAAAGAAAGAAAGAAAGAAAGAAAGAAAGAAAGAAAGAAAGATCAAAAAATTTACAGTATTCATCAGTTCACTCATTCATTAATTCCCCCATTCAGTTAAGAGAGTAGTAACTACCCTTCTTGCTCCTCTTTCCTCTAGGAAGCAGAATGACAGTTTCTTAATAGATTTAGTCATGGGAACAAATAAAGATGTGTGCCATTCATTCTCTACCATCAGACACCCCTTTCAAATACAAATGTACCTAGGACTTCTCAGGCAGACTCTCCACAGCCTCCACAATCACTTTCCTTTTTCCCTGAACATACCAGGGGGGTTCAACTGCCTGCAGCAGAGGTGCGGCTGCTCTGTATACAAACCGCAAGGACTGTTTCAAACAAGGTCTCCCACCACCTGTTTTAAGAATCTTGTGTTAACCTCCTACTAAGTTTAATCTTTATTTTATCTGAAGAAGGATGGTTATAAAGGGAAAGGGGTAGAAAATAACAATCTCTGTTATCAAGTGCTTTTCATGTTGTAGGTGTTTCAGTGCATTGCTTCAATCACAACAGCTGTAAGTAGGCATTATCCTATTGTTAAATAAGGCACAGAGACAGTTAACTAACCTGCAGAAGATCACACAGCTAGTAAGTATTAGGAGGAAAATTCAAACACAGGTCCACCAATTTCCAATCCTATCCCCTTCCTCTTTAAAGAAACAGTTTGCCACAAATGGATATGGTCACATGGTACTTAGTTTGTATTTCAACTTTCCCTATCAGAAGCTAGGCCACAGTGAGCACTATCATAGCTAAGACAGCAAAGATCTGAACATAGGCTCTCCAGCCCTCACCCCAAGGCCAAATTCTAGATCCTCAATTTTGTAGGTGTGTGACCCTGGGCCTTTAGAAAAATGTCTGGCACATACTAAGTAGTGGCTGAGATCTAGTATCTGCTGCTGCTGCTATTATTATTATTATTACTATTATTGACACAGTTCTAAGAAAGAAGTTACTATATCTACAACAGGTTTAAGAATTTAATTCATATAAGCAAATTGACTTCTAAAAGATTGTATTGATTTATAATAAATATATATGAAAAGCTAATACAACTTTTACTAGTTATAAATGAACACTATTATCAGTGATTTGAAAGATGCTTGTAGTGTCTAGCTCTCATTATTGTGTTTAAAGTAGAAGGGAGAGGGGCTGGGGATTTAGCTCAGTGGCATAAGCGCCTGCCTTGCAAGCACGTGGTCGTGAGTTTGATCCCTGGTGCCACCTAAAAAAGAAAAAAGTAGAAGGGAGAATTTAATGTGTTCTTCTCTTCACTTGCACATATTCAACAGGTTTGTTTTTTGTGTTGTTATTGTTGTCATCGTTGTTGTTTGAGAGAGGGTCTCACTCTGTAGTGCCGGCTGGCTGTTTTTCATAGACAGAGGCTTGGATGGAACCAAAGTTTATCTTGTACCCCCAAGTGAGGCCTTAGGCCTTTTGCTGTAAAGTTCCTTCCGATAGTTTTTTTCTCTGTTCTTGTCCCTACCTTTCTTCTCCACCTGTCACCCACTGCGCATCTCAGACCCTTAGGATTCCGAGAGTTGACAAGCATTCTGTCTTCCCGTGCTGAATGATCCCTGTTGAAATTTCCTGGTACCTTTTTGATGTTCACGATTTCATCCAAAGCAGTTTAAATTTCATCTTTTGGTGTAGAGTTAGGACTTTTTCCCTATATGCCAAAACCCTTCAACTCTAAAAGAAGAAGAAGGCTTATTGATTTGCACACTTACGGCACTCCCATCCACCACACGGCCATCTTTAGTTTGAGCTATTAAGAATACAACTTCTCATTAAAGACAGTATGCCCCCTAGAGGGAGTTTTGGAAACATGAAGGGGAGAGTTAGGCCAGTTTATAGTCTTTGTGGGGAAGAATTTCCTCCTGATGTGTCTCTTTGATGCTACCTGTCAGCAGTGCACCGATTAGTCATGCATAGTGAGCGATTATCCCCCACCAACAATTTTCTAATATTTTCCATAGATGAAAGGCCAGTTCACATACCTAAGCCTAAAACAAAACTGTGTATGTGCAAACATGAAATACTTTCACCCACAGTTTTAATATACTCTGAGCTTTGCAAGAATGCAACTATACGTAAACTGAAGGAAAATTATATTTTGTTTTGCTCTTAATTTGAGGTACTTCACATTCAGAAAATCCTGACAACCAGTGCCCACAGAGCTGACTTAATCTGCATTTGTAATCAGGATTCTGTACAACTCTGCAGTACAGATATATAAGCTTGTGACTCTCTCATTGTGTCTCTGGTGGAGTCATCCCCAGGGTTTGCATTTTACAGAGTTTTGATACCGTATATTGTATTAATTGCTTTCTTTTTATCTCTCTTTCATATACACTTTGAACATTGTATCGATTTTCTTGAAATTATGTATGTAAATATGTTTTGTATTAATTATATGCCAGCATAGTAAAGCAGGAGTTGCAAAATATTGGATATAAAAAAAGAGGATTGACCTCAAAATCACAGACAAGCAGGGCATGGTGGTGCTCGCCTATAATTCCAGTCCTGGGGAAACTGAGGCAGGATAACCACAAGTTCAAGGCCAGCCTGCCCTATATAGTGAGTTGTAAAACCAACCTGACGTGTATACAAAGACCCTGTCTCAAAAACCAAAAATAAATAAATAATTAAATAAATGAATAAAATCATAGACGTAGAGAGCTGATAAGGACCCACTGCAAGTTTATGTAGCCACATCCAAAAAGTTCTTTGTTCCTGTTTGTAATCCATGAACAATGTGTATCTACTGTAGGGAAAAACTGGAGACTGCAGTATCTAGACTTGAGATATGCTAGCTGCCATTTGCCCGGTTTCCTCCTTTTAGTTTATTATCTATAATGTTCCTTTCTTTAAGGGTACAAAAAAGAGTAAAAGGACCTTAAAGTGAAATCATTTTTTAAAAGATTATATCAAACAGCAGCATGCATTTGGAGGAGGGAAAGGGCATTAAATCTATCAAATTTTCTTGTCTACCAGTGTAAATCAATTGACAATCTTCCTAGCTCCATGACAATTACCAGCCTAATTTGACTTCACTAAAATAAAATAGACACAAGTTGCACATCAAAAGTATTTTATCTCTCTTTTCTGAGAACTGCTTGGTGCCAGTGTCTAAACTGTACAAACGCACTGATCCATGACCCTTTGCATCCATACCTTTGTCCAGCTCAGCTAGCTGGCTTAATCTCCACCGCACCAGAAGGAGAAAAAAAACATTGCCAGCTTCAGAAATATTCGCTCATCACTGGTTTCCCAAAGTTGTGGTGAGCAACCCAGAGTGAAGATGGCAGCCTTCACGTGGGGCCACCATGGCACTGCTGATAGAGCTACCTACATGACGCTTTTACCCTAGCCCAGCATCTGGCAGAAGAAGCCAGTCAGGTCACTATTCTGTTTGTTTAAATAAAGAGCTTTCAAGTGGTTACTTATTCGGTTTATAAATTCATCTGATAAGAATGTCTCCGGGGAAACCAGAACCACAAGTAAAGGTCCTTATTTAAGTGATACAGTCAGGTAAAAGTGAGTATAATATCACATTTGTAGAGCAGGAATGGATACCAAAGACTATTTGGTTATTTATTCAGTTAATTGAATCTTAGTTTAATGCAATTCAATGTTACTTCCTCCTCCAAGAAGCCTGTTTCAGTTCCCTGAGTGTAGTCAGAATGTTCTTATGCTCTTCTCTAAGCGTCTCCCAATGCTCTATTTGTCTTGTACCTAAAAGCCAGCAACCAGGCTTTGCTCTGCTTTGTACCCTGGGCCCTAGTATGTGCTTATCATAGATAACGTGTCACAGATAACATGAGGCACAACTCTAAAGAGTTTTTCCATACTTATTTGATGAAACATAGGTGTTTAAAGATACTGTTATATATTATTATAAAATATGAAAGTATATATGATATATTTTATATAATTTTATGCCATTATATATGATGTGGCATGTAACTTTGTAATATACATCTTTAGTTACATATATTGTATGGTTAGAAGAATGTTAGTGACTCAAGAAAATGACCTCTTTTTCTTTGCATTATAGTCTTTCTTGCTAACCCTCATTTTAAAGTAGTTAGTATGATGATCTAGGTAGCAGTGGACTGCCACAGTTTTGTCACAGCTCAAGCAAGTCACTGAAACACAGCTGGAGACCTCAAAGAATTTAGTGTCTTTCAGGCAGTAAAAAACATAATTGAATATTCACTGACAAACCTAACATGGTTCTTCCCCCTACCCTTTTCCTTAGCTCTCCCACCCCAGTTCCCACCAGATTTGTGTAAAGAACAGTGAAAGAAGAGCTGCTGACGTAGCTCAGTGGTAGAGCACTTACCTAGCACACATGAGGCTGTAGGTCCCAGCACTGCAGAGAGAGAGGGAAGCAGTGAGGAAGGGAGGAGGGAGAGAGAGAAGACAATATAGCAGATTTACCACCATCACTCCTGCCCACACTGAGGAATAAAGTTATATCCTTGGCTTTATCTGAACAGTGAACCATGCAAGACCAGTTCAAGTGACTATATACAAAAGTAGAAGTACAACATACGGTCAGGGACAAGAAAGAAAAAAACATCAAATGAAAAAATCTTTTTTCCCTCAAGAGTTAAACAAAGATATGAAACCCTTCAATTTTCAGTGTCATTTTCTTCTCCATACTCAGAAATGTATGGATTTAAGATGGGTGCACCTGACATGTTTATTCCAATTTTAACTTTTAATACTTGTTAAATATTCAGTTCTGTGTAGCTTGTTGGTGACTCAGTGGAACCCACCCATTGAAACTCTTTAATGGGCCCTTTTCATTCTGAAAAAGGTAGGCACCCGGGACAGGTGGGAAGCATGGGATCATTTTAACATGTGACAATTCCACAGGAGTTCTCTTATTGTTTTTAATCAGAAAGATTTATTTATACCGTACTAACAATACCAAATGTACAAGGAGTTAAATTTCAGATACAAGGTGCTCAATTGGGAAGACCTTTTATGTTTTCTATTGCTCTTCAGGGTCAAATGAATAATATTACTGTAACAGATAATCTAGAGACAAATTTAGTTGCTTTGTCCTTTGTTGCTGGTGGACTCCTTTTTATTCATAAAAAAACACAGAGATAAATTGGGAAATGTCACACAGTCTAGCCAGAACAAACATTTTAGTTGGATTTGGTCATCTTTTGAATTTTGAGAACAGGTACTTTTATAAGTATAAGCTACATTTTTATGTTTTGTAGAGTACAGTTCCAAACTAGTACCATGTCAGTCCCTTGTAGACTTCCAAACTTTTTTAAAGTAGAGGTTTCTAGTCAAATGATTCTTGCTTGGAAATGAACACCAACTTCTCTATACCAGGCACTTTTATGCTAGGGATATAGAAGTGAACAAACAGCATCTCTGTCCTGGTGTTTCTTACACATGCTAGTGGTGGAGGCAAATGACAACTAAAGCAAGTGCAGATTTTGGTAATTTCTGTAAAGCAATAAAGAGTTTCATAGAAACAACTACCCTAGAACTAAAAGGCAGGAACTTATCATTGTACAGTTGTCTTTCTTTATCTGTGGTTTCACTTTCTCTGATCTCAGTTACTCATGGTCGATTGTGGTCCAAAATTATTTCATGGATAATTCCAGAAGTAAAAATTCGTTAAGTTTTAAACTACATGCTATTCTCACAGCATGATCGAAGCTCAAGCCAATCTCACTTTGTCCAGCGTGGAATCTGAATTATCCCTTTGTCCACTGTATCTCACTATAGAAGCCACCTGCCCTTTAGTGACTTAGTAGCCATCTCCGTTGTCTCTGTTATCAGATCAACTATGATAGCATTGCAGTGCTTCTATTTAAGTAATCTTTATTTAGTAGCCCAAGCACAAGGGTAGTGATGCTAACAATTTGATTTCAATATATTGTTGTAATTGTTCCACTTTATTTATTATTGTTAATCTTTCTGTATGCCTAATTAAACTTTATCATAGGTGTGTATATATAGAATGTATATGAATGATTTGGTACTATCCACTAGGGGGTGAGAGCTTAGAATACATTCCCTGTGGATAAGGGAAGACCACTGTAGTCACACTGCCTAGACCGTAGCAGTTCTTGTTTGAAAATGGTGCATGGGAAGAACGGGCTGTTGAAAGGAGGACAGATCTGAGCTGAGATCTGAAAGGTGAGCGTGAGCTCGCCCTTGTAGCCTAATTCACACTGCACAAAAGTGCCAGTGCAAAGGCCTCGGATGGAATGGGTTGGCTCTATTTTAAGAATAGAAATGAAACTCACAAAGCAGAACGCAGTGAACAGGGGACAACAGCATCTGAGGAAGCTGAAGAGGGGTGCAGGGAATCGTAGAATGCCTTATAAGTCAACTGTAATGTGCAGAGTTTGCATTCTGTTCTGAGAATAATGGAAAACCATCAAAGAGTTTTAAGCAGAGAGTGATGTAATCTGATGAGGTTTTTAAAAGATAATTTGGCTGCTGAACAGAGACTTCATTAGAAAAGGACAAGTATAGAAACAAGAAGCATCCAATTATGGTAATCTAGACAAATGTCTGTTACAGTGATTTGGATTGAGATATGGTGTTGGAAGGAGGAGTAGAAAGATTAAATATTTGCTTTGGAAATAGAACCAGCAATACTTGCTATTGGGAGAGGTGAGGAAAAGAAATATGTTGTGCTTTGACAGCTGAGTTAGTCAGCTTTTGATTGCTATAACAAAATACCTGAGAAAAAAGTGGAAAAGATGATTATGGCTCACCATAGAGGTCTTATCTATGGTCACTTGGTTCTGTCGCTTCTGAATCTGTAGTAGGCAGAACAGCATGGTAGTGAGCAGTTGGTGGAGCAAAGTTGCTACTATAAGGAGCAGAGATAGAGCAAGGAAGGGGTCAGGGACATGGTATGCCCTTCAAGGACATCCTCCCAGTGGCCTTCTTTTAACGAGGCCCCACCTCCTAAAGTTCCCGTCTTCTCCCAAGATACCATTAAGTTGTGAACTCATTAGTGGGTTAACCCACTGATGACATCAGAGTGCTCAAGATCCTCCCATTTTCCCAAAACTCCACCCCTGAACATTGCTGCATTGGGCATCAAGCATTCAACACGGGAGCTTTTGGGGGACAGTCCACATCTGAACCATAAAGGCAGCTATGTGTGCAAAGCATTGTTTACTGAGAGGAGAATATTGAGAGAGGACAGATTTGGGGTGAAATCAAAGCTCTGATTCAGACAATTTTCTTACACTTTTGAAATCTTTAGAAGATATCCAGTCAGTATATCTTGGAGGCAGTTAAGTATGAAAAGTTTGACCATAGAAATAGACTTGGGAGCCATCAACATATAAGTGATATCAAAACCCACAGGACTAATAAAATAATCTAACTCTGTAACCACTATATACTGCAAACAAGTACAGATAAAAACAAAGTAATTGAACAAAGGAGTGAAGATGAAGAAAATAAGGCCTAAAGAGAGCCATAGGATCCTTAAACATTTAGAATTTGGTAGGGAACAGAAGCAAATAAAGGATATGGAAATAAAATCAGAAGTGAAGTTTGAGGAAAACTCTCTGCAGTGTGACAGACATCAGGGAGGGAAATGTTTGAGAAGGAAGGTGTTTCAGGAGGTCCCAGAGCCACCCACTAACGGTTTGCTATAACCACTTTAATTTGCATAAAGTCATGCTCAAAGTGGAGATTTAGTACGGCAAAAGATACAGTGTAAGAACAATAGGATAAAGATACAGCATGGCCAAGCCAGAGAAGTCAGTGTTGGCTTTTTATCCTCTCCCTGAAGGAATGCCACATGGTTTTCGCGGTACATGTCAATGGGGAGGCCTGTTTCTCTCCAGCTGTGAACTTGTGCAAAATGCCTCTTCTCAGAGAAACTCACTCAAAGGAGCAAAGAGTTTTGCAAGAGAGCAGGTCATATAGGTGACCAGGCAGACCGTGACCAGACAGAGTGCAGACCCCTAACCAGGCACCCGGTATATAGCACACAAGACTCTTCATGTTTACTTTAAAAATGCTTTTGGCTTAGTACATCCTGACCCACTGCTTGGTGTAGAATGTAACAAGAATAATTCACAAACATTTCAGGAATTTAGTACTCAAAGTTGGGCTGCAGGTTTTCCTAGAGATACTGAGTAAAGCAGTTTGGACTGCACTAACTCTTTCCTCTCTAGGTCATGGTTAATGGTGAATGCTCCTGGAAGTCAAAAAAAATCATAAGGCTAAACGATATAGCCCAAAGTGTAATTAATGAAATTCTCCTCTCCAAACACATTTGTTCAATTTATTCAGTAAACATTCATCAAATGTCTAACATAGTTCATGGCACGTGATTTCGTAAGAATCTGGAGGTAAACAAGTTAGGCAGGGCCCCGACCCCAGTGAAGTTGGGGTGAACAGGAGGCAAGACACGTCTGGTAAATAAATACATGCATCACTCGCTCTGTGGGAATGAATGGCCAAGAGACGTGGCATAGCTGAGACCTGAAGGGTAAAGAAAAGTCAGCCAAGGGAAAAGGGGAAGACAAGACAATAAGCAGTATCTTCAGAGGCCTGAGGGAAAAGGCGCACTTTGAGGACCTTGAGGAATGAAAGGAGCCCAGTGTGGCTGGAGGAAAGAAGGAAGTTGACAGGGAAGGCCAGTACCCCGGTGAAAGCCTTTTTGCTTTATGTAAAGGAAGACATAAACATCCCAGGGATTATGCCTAAGAGGAAAATGACAGATTTGCTTTCTTGATTTGAAAATTTCTGGTAATTTTACAGCTAGCTTTGTATTATAACAGAGATTCTTTTCGAGAAATACAATAGAACAGCCATGTCAGGAACAAGATAATAATAATAAGAAAATACAGACATGCCATGGTGGGTAGACCACGACACCAGTAAAACATAACATATAATGTTAAGTGTATAAAAATAATAACAGCTCCTAACAATACTCAGAGTGAACAGTAATTATTTAACCCTGTGGAAAGATCATGGGTCAGGTGTTACCCCTTAAAACTATCTAAGAAAAGTGAATTTGTATCTCTCAGATCAGATGTGACCTCAGAAAGATTAAGTACCACAATTGGACCAAATTGTTTAGTTAAACTTTAAAACTAATGTATTATTACATGTGGAATTTAGTACAAATTTATTACAAATGACTTAGTAGTGCCAGGTGGGATGGCACATGCCTATAATCCCAGCACTTAGGAGGCCGAGGCAGGAGGACGACTCTGAATTCAAAGCCAGTGTGGTACTCACAGTGAGTTCCAGCCCAGTCAGAGCTACACAGTTAAACCCTGTCTCAAAAGCAAACAAAAAAGAAATACCAGAGTAATGAGGAACAGAGAGTTGGACTTGAAAATAATATTATTATTGATAATGGATTTAAATTATTTATATTTATATATTTTTGAGATAGTAGATAGTAGCAGTGACAAGAAATTTAATTTCTTTCTAGATAAGCTACTCAGGATGAGCAGAGAGGATGGAAAAATGGAAGAAATGAAAATGCTGATTATTGAGCATTTGTTATGTGTCCAGCATTTTGTTACATCTTTTACAGATTTCCCTCACTAAACAACATAAAAACTGTGTTATCTATACATTCCATTTTATAAGTGAAAGCAAGTAGATTTTATACATAATAAATTGATGACCCAAAATTTCACCTTGGTAACTGATAGATTTGGTTCATTAATCCAACACCTACAGTAATTCATTTAACTATACATTTAATAAATGTTTGCTTATTGAGCAATTAATGTCTACCAGAACCTCTATGGAGGGAAGCTGAGAACAAGACCTGGGCCTTACCCAGTCGAAAGTAGGGTCACTGCTCATCATACCGGGAAAAGCAAAAGACAGGGCTGTGTTCCAAGGTGTGGCCTCCGCAAATGCTTGGTAAAGTTGGCAAAGACTCATCACAAGCCGATGCTCAAACAGATTTGGATGCTACAAGGCAGATGGTGAGGGGACGGGAACTGAGGCAAAGTGGTGGTGAGCATCCTTGGAGGGTGTGCCATGCTGGGACTGTGCTCCGAGAGGCAGCTGAAACCTTCTATGCTTAGGACATGGGACTGGGATAAGAGTTTGGTGTGATTTATTCTAATGTATCTTAGCATCCAGAGTATCTAAGTTCATGCTCAGTGGAATAACCAAAATTTTAGAACCTTGTTGGCATTGTGGGTTTTGTTTTCAAAGACAGATTTTTCAAAGAATGGTGCTAAGTAGGGAAAAGAATTTGACTCACATAAGTTTCCACTAAAATTGGCAATATTTGTAGCCCCGGGGGAATATGTTTCCTTAGGACATTCTGTTCTCTGTCCTTGGCAAACTGTGTCTTGAAAAAGAAAGAAAAAAGGGTGTTTGAAGATTAGTCACACAAGTTGTATACTTTATTGAATGTTTACTAGGTAGCTCCTTATTTGTATTATTTTGTAGCCTGACACTGGCCTAGTACATTAGTAGTATTATGCCCATTACACAGTTGGGAAACAGTCTCAGGGGAAAAGTAACTTGCCTGAGACAACTTATCTAGTGAGGAATAGAGCTGGAAATTCAACCCCAAGTCTGTTAAACTTTAGAAGCCCAGTGCTAGTTTTCAGAAGGGTCTCTAGCGCTTACAGGCTTCTGTAGAAGTGACCTGGACTCCTTCCTAGGTGAGGAAACAACTGTTTGGAGCCCCCTTTCTTAGGCCAGAGCAGCTTAACTTCAAATTTTAAATTGGGTCAGTTTTTAAATTGGAACCTTGGTGTGGTGGTGCACGCCTGTAATCCCAACACTCAAGAGATTGAGGCAGAAGGATCACAAGTTCAAGGCCAGCCTGAATGCCATAGCAAGACCCTGTCTCAAAATAACAATCAAATACAAACAAACAAACTTATTAGAATAAAGGTTCCATTACCAGGGTAAGGAATATGAACATTGCCTCACCGACACTGGTACATTTGTAAGAGTGAACTAAGGATGTGCTGTAGCAAGTGAATAACGCAGACTCTCTGGAAGGTGCCAAGGGATATTAATCTTTGCTTTTTGAGACGTAACATCTAGTTGAGACATGACACCTTATATGAAGGCCCTCTAGAACTAAGCAGGATAAGGTTATCATAAAATAGTGAATATATTCTACATGTAAAGCCAAGCTTATATAAATAATATATCCACACCTGTAATCCCAGCACTTGGGAGGCTGAGATAAGCACATCACTGCAAGTTTGAGACCAGCCTGGGCTACAAGTGACCTCAAGGCCAACCTGAACTCCACACTGAACCCTGGCTCAAACAAAAAAAAATAAAATAAAATGGTGGGGCCCTTTGCTCCTTTCCGGCCTTGCTACAGCTGCTCTGCAGCCATTTTCAGCTCCAACCAAATGCAAGCCACTGTTCCCAAGATGGTGGTCCGTGTGTATATTGCAACTTCTTCTGGCACTACTTTGACTAAGAAGAAACAGCAAGATGTGCTTGGTTTCTTAGAAACCAACAAAATAGAATTTAAAGAAAAAGATATTGCCGGGGATTTAGCTCAGTGGCTTAAGCGCCTGCCTGGCAAGCGCAAGGTCGAGAGTTCGATCCCCGGTACCAAAAAAAAAAAAGAAAAAGAAAAAGATGTTGCAACCAATGAAGAGATTAAAAGTGGATGAGAGAAAATGTACCTGAAAATAGTTGACCAGCCACAGATTATCCCATACCACCTCAAATTTTCAACGAAAGCCGGTAACTTGGGGACTACAATGCCTTCTTTGAAGCCTCAGAAAATAATGCAGTGTATGCCTTTTCAGGCTTGAAGGCATCACCTGGTTTAAAGGAAGCAGAAGCCCAGGCAAAGCAACAAGCATGAACCTTAAGCATCGTGTGTGTGTGTGTGTGTGTGTGTGTGTAGTGTAGGCTGGCCTCGAACTCACAAGGATACTCCTGCTTCTGCCTTCCTGTGCTGGGATTACAGGAGTGAGCCATCATGCCTGGCTCTGCCTTAAGCATTTTGAAAAATGAGCCCCTATTACTTTTATAAAATAAGTTGTCAAATAGCAAAATTACCTTGGTTTTAAAGAAATTTCTTAAAGTCAAAATAATTAGGTTTTCATGTACAATAAAACAAATACATAAAATATGAACATTCTGTTGATAATATGAGAGTGTGATAAAATCTTTTTTTTTTTGATAAAATCTTAAGTATCATGGGATAGTAAAAAATAAAAATAATAGTGTGTGTTGACCAGTTGTTGACTAGGCCGCAGGTCCCACATTTGGCCTTCCGCATGTCACGTCCTCAGTATGGCCTGTGTGAACGGTCTCTCTGAGTAACTCTGCATGCTCAGAAACACTTAACCACCGCTAGGGATTTCCCTGGGCTTGGCGCCTCCCTTCCCACAGTAGAGATTCTAACTTAAGCAGACTTGTACTGAATTTTCCAGTGAGCACAGACTGAGAGAGCTTAGGTGCTAAGAACCACTGAGGGAAGACTGCACAGGGCAACAACAAGTCCAAAGGGCAAATGGAGTCTACTCCACGTCCTTCCTCGCTGGGAGAAGATGCCAATGCAGTGTAGTGGTGCTCAGGCCTGCCCGGCAGCCTCAGCCTCCCAGGATGGAGAAGATCAGCTTGCTCAAATAACGTTCCTCACCCTGGCTTCCCATCTGCTCAAGGGGAAAGGCTTTTCCCTGTGTGCTGGAGGTGGGGACAGGAATGAATTAAGTGGGAAAACTTTTTGTATTAGGTAGATTTATAGAACTCCAGATGCCAAAAAACACAGAGGCTTGCTCAGTAATCCAGACTCCTTCCTCTAAGGGAGTATTTTGAACTAGTGTAAAGGCACATGCAGTAGAGTAGTAAACAATTCTTAGGTGGGAACTAGGGAAACAGAGTAAGCTAGTGGAGAGGAGTGTCACCCAGGGTGAGATGACCCCTCTCCAAACATTTGGGTTCTAAAACACTCAGCTTATAAGTCACTGTGTGACCCTAGAGGTTATAAGTGACTAATGAGAAGTTCAGTGATACCCATTCTTAAGATCCCTGATTTTATATTGCCTTTATAACAAGTTATCAGTTAGAAGTTGTTTTTAAAATAGACTTCTAGGAGCCAAACATGGTGGCCTATGCCTATACTTCTAGCTACTTGGGAGGCTTAAACAGGAGAATCATTTATTCATGGCCAGTCTGTACAACTTAGCAAGATGCTGATAAATTAAATAGTAAGGTGAAAATAAAGTGCTTGGCAAAGATCCTGATGTTTCAAAACTTAAGAATAAAACCTTAATATCAGGTATTCAAATTAAGGAACTATCAGAATAGGGAAATACACCATATTTATATCCTCACCCATAAATGTACAGATATTTATAACCATAACAAGGGCATTTAGCAGTGGTTAATGATACAGATCTTGAAGAGCACAAACTGCCTGGTTTCACATTCTAGCTCGGAAGTTCAGTATCTGACCTTGGGCCAGTGTCTCTCTGTGTACCAGTTACCTCTTTTATAAAATTAAAATAGTGGTATTTACCTCACATGTCGTTGAGAGGACTGTTAATAAACATTCAATGCTCAGCTCTGACTGGCACGTAACACATGCTCTGGAAACATATGCGACTTTTATTGCTGTCACACACATTGTATTTGGCAGCTTTGAAGCGTGGCACTGACAGAAGCCTGGGTGTGTGACACCATCACGGTGCACTGAGAGCGTCGTGGTTGTCAGGCTCGGGGCCAGGCAGCACTCCTGTAAATACCAATGGATAGCTTTAGACTCTGACTTGCCAGTGGGTAGGTGACTGCCCTGGGCCACAAGGCAAGACATCAGCAGATCAGGGCCAGACCTCTGAATCCACAGCCTGGACCTCCAAGACCACAGCCGTAGGGGACACTGACCTTGTTCCTATCCTCAAGCGCCAGCATGCTTCGGGACCTGGGCCACAGCAGTCAGAGAAGTCAGGCCAGAGCCTGTGTTGTATAAAGAGGAACCGGAGGGCCTGGGATTAACTGGATTGCCAGAGGTCACTCTAATGACATCGTGAAGTCTGGGTTAGAAAGCCAGGTCTAACACAAAGGCTGCATCTATGTAGTGCCCAGCTGCTTGTGGAATGTTTGGCAAAAAAGGCTTAGGAGAAGTTGTCAGGTGCCAAATGACATGTTCCATTGGCATCTAGCAAGTCCTTTGCTTTAATTAGCTTATAGCTATATACTCAGCAGTGTGAATGTTTTGGGTTTTTCCTTCTGCTCTTGCATGTGAGTCCAATCCATTATTCTCTTAGTCAATCTTAGATCAACCTAATATTCCCTGTCACCCCTTTATCACTGTTGCTCACACATAAGATTTCTATCCTATGAAAACATTTGCACAAAGTGTATGTGATGGTGTAGATTCCCAGAATTATTTATAGTGGGAAAAATTGAAAATAGTAGAAGTAACAATGATCCAGCTATCTAATTCCATTGACTTGTGTACTTGAAATAACTAAAGTGACAAATTTGATGTTATGTGGAATGGCACAATTTTTAGAAAATAAAAATGTGATATACCAAAGGCCATTGAGTAGTGCACTTTGAGTTGTGTGAATTATATGGTATGTGAATTATATCTTAAGAAAGATTTTTTTTAAAAAAAATTCATCATTAGATTATGCCCAACCCAATCAACAGAATATGTTATAATCTTTAGTAGAGAATGAGGTAGATCTGCATATTTTGACATGAGATATCCAGAATACATTGTAAGGCAAGAAAATTTATTCCAAGCATCTTTCTGTCCATTTGTATATATACGTGTGGCTGCAGTTTTATTTTGTGGGCATTATCTTGTGACTATTTTCTTATATATGTTGCAGTTCAATACATGTAGAGATACCTCGTTATTATATACTTTTTAATACTGTTCTGTGGTATGATTTTTTGTTATAGTTTATTCAGTCATTTCTACATTGACAAATATTTAGGTCATTGTAATTTTTATTAGCTATTTCAAACACAGCTGTTTGAACCAGCCTTTTGATCCTTTAAACACATGCATTAGCTCAATAATTTCCCAAGGTAGGCACTGCTAAATGAAAACATACAGCATTTTTGTGCCTGGTAAATACTGACGAATTACCCAATGTATTATTTAACAATTACTGAGAGTATTACTTAACTCCCAACACTACAGGTATTGTACAATTCCCTGGATCCTAAACAATGCTTTAAATTTTTTCAATCCCCAAGGTGTTAAAAGAAATCTCCATTTTAAATTGTGTTTTCATGATTGAAAAGGAGCGTGAGCAGGCGAATGTTTTCACGTTTATTCAATATTAAATAATCGTGGAGTGGCTGCTCCAGATGCTGGAGGCAGTTGTGAGCAAACAAATTCCCGCCTCCAGGGACCTTGCTTTCATGGTTTATTGGGCATTTTTATTTCCTAATGCCTTTTGCCCATTCTACTTATTCATTGATTTTCTTAGCTATTCTGTTATATTTTGGCAAATATTTCCATCTATCTTGTGACTTGTCTGCCTAATCTTTGTTTTCAGTATCTTTTCCCTTCCAGAAGCTTTTAATTTGGATGAGGTCATATTCGTCCATCTTTTTCTTCAAGCTTTATGTTTTATGTCTCATTTTAAAAAGACCACTGCAACCCCCGAAGGTCATAAATATATTCTCCCTTTTTTCATTATTTTTATAGTTTTAGTTTTTAGCACCTAAATTCATCTGGAATCTATTTGGGGGAGCACAGTGGTGTATAGATAGATATCACATCCTACAGTATACATTTTGAAAGCTCAAATGCTTCAGCGTGTCTGATTTTTATAAGCAGAAAGAGCCGCGGAGAACTTGCAGAGATGCTTGGAGATACGCTGAGGAGAGAAGAAAGGATGTGCAGGGGAAGGAGGAACCGTGGCTTTGGGAGTAGTCGCCAGTGGTGGTGGGTCTGGACAGGGACAGCGGCAGGAAGAGGTGGCCCTGGCTGGCTTTGTGCCCTGGTAGCCAAGGCACCTAAGGAAATATGTGACATGCACTAAATAACAGTTTTACAAGAACCAGGGAGTTAATCAGAGAGTGGATTCTTTGGTATTTTTATTTGAAATAGAACTCTACTTGAGAAAATGCACTGTTAAAAAAATAACCCAGCACTGCATTAATCATTAATTTTTGTTTAATTCACTCTCATTGGCAGGTGAAATGGATTACTAAAGTGTACAGGAATGGTAATTTACATCTTGTAGATGAAAAATAGATAATACTGTGTGGCAGAAGTGTGAGTAACACATGAGTGAGGCCTCTGAGGAGCATTCTTAATAGAGCTTTGGGGTTTGGTTTTGTTTTGGGGTTTTGTTTTGTTTTGTTTTGTTTTGAGACAAGCTTTCTCCATGCGGTTCAGCCTCAAATTCGAAGCAACCCTCTCGCCTCAGACTCTGAGTGCTGGGCTTACAGACAGGCATGTGCTGCCACACCAGGCTAAAGAATTCTCTAAAGGAGGCGAAGTAACAGCTCTGGGCTAATCCACTCACATCACCACAGTGCCTTCTTCCCCTGGCACTGGACCCAGGACGATCTCTCAGTGTCTGTGTGACACTGATGAGCTCAGAAACACCAGTTCTCTTGTCTGACCATGTGTGCGTCAGGCCCTGCACCGGGTGCTTTTCCATCATCAGCTGCTTCACTCCCTCTAACATCATGTGGGGAGGCGGTAGTGTGACAAGCCTCATTTTACACATGAGAAAACTGAGGCTCCAAACAGTTCAATAAGGAGCCCAGGGTCAAACTAGAATGAGCAGACTTTAGGTTGCAACCCAAGTTCTCTGGCTCCAGCGCAGCGTAAACCTTGTGCTAATAGGACCTGCCAAGTGGCGACTTCAGCAAACACAGTAGTTGGGAAAGAATTGCACTCTGCTGAACCTTCATGAGACAAAACAGAAAAACCTGTGTCAGCAAATGCTATTTATAATGCCGCCATGGTTAATCAGACCACCCTGGAAGGAGCCTCTTGGAAGCAGAAAGGCAGGGCTGCTGCCTCTAGACCATCTGCGCTCTCCTCCAGCCGTGTCTTCAGCTGCAGTGAGTGGAGCAGCCCCCTTGAGGTCAGCCTGGGGGCAAACAATTAAGAAAGAGTGGCTGCAGCTCTAAGACAAGCTGTTCACCTGCGCAGGGGTGTGCTGGGTTTACGCTGCCTGGGGTTTTAGTCTGCATCCCAGGACAGAGTGCCACACAAATATAAGAGGACGGACTGACACACACGGAGGTGGGAGTGACTTCACAGTAGGGGCTGCATCTGCTGCACCTGCAAGTTGGACAGGGCCTTCTAGGGTACTGGCTGCACAAGTGTGTTCAGGGTAGAGTGTCCACAGAGAGCTGTTCGGTGTGCAGTTCGCTGTGTACCTTGTAGTCTGTGTATTCGTTGTATTGGATTCAATGTATTGTACTGCATGCTATGTACATTTTATGTCACAAGAATGTAGTGGGGTTTTTTGTTTTTTTGTTTTTGTGGCACTGGGTGGGGCAAATTCAGGACTGCACATGAATTTTATGTCTTTTTCTTTGTTCATGTGTGTGCTACTGGGGATCAAATCCAGCCCTCCTTGGCCCTTTCTTATTTTTTATTTTGAGACAAGGTGCTGCTAAGTTGCTAAGCTTCTCACGCTGGCTTTGAACTTCAATCTTCCTGCTCTGGCCTTCCAAGGTAATGAGATTACAGAAATGCACCACCACTCCCTGAGGAAAGAGTTTTAATTTTTTAATGGTATGGATTAGAGTCAGCTGCTGTATCTGGGGACTGACTGTGCAAACTCTTAAACTCAAGCCTGGAAATTCCTGTTCTAGGTGGAGGCCAGGTGTTTGCCATTTTAACAAATGCCTCAGAAATTTTGCTGCACTGTATGTGCTGCACAGATATACTTGTAAGAAGTGCAGAGATGCTGCTGACCTAGTCTGCTGTTGACTTGCTGAACTCTGGCCATCAGTAGGACTATAAAACAGCTGAGAATTATTTGAAAATGACTAAACTCGCATTATAGAATATATCCTATAGGTATCATCTATGTTTAAAAGAAAAGCATGCAAAAATGCAGAAATCTCATATACAATGCTTACAACGTTAGATTTCTCCAAATCCCTCTCAGGTCTAACATGAGAGAGGTTTTAAAACCCAAAGAGGGCCAATGCCACATCACATTCCATTCTATCAAAGTTTAACTCTATTAGAAGTCGTCCAGGTAGGACTATCACACTGGTTCATCCTCTGCTGTTTCTTACTCCTGTCCCACCCAAATGCAAAAGCTGCAGTTAAGCTGCTCCCCAACCCCCATTCTGGGCCTCCATCATGTCATTTCATGCCTACACACAAGTGTGGTAGATGAAAGGGTGGTTTGAATAATACCTTACTGCTGGTTTTAACAAGCTCACCTAATTCTGCAGGATGGTTAGGCAGGTCCGGAGATATCGCCCTGTTAGTAAGTCTATTGCTGACTTGTTGAGCAATAAGAACACCCTTGCAAATCTTGTTGCTCCTTCTCCCCCAAGAATGTGTCACATCGTTTCAGCCCAAGCATTTGGTTGAGCATGAGGAAGAGAAATAGATGACAGATAAAATAAAGTCCCTGTCTGCACATTTCTTAAGCTCTTATGTGAGGTAAATAGAGTCACACTGTCAGACACAATAAAGGGTAGCCGCCATGTCCTGCAAATAGTGGCTACAAAGTTTTAATTATCCCAGCGGATTAAAGATCAACCACTGCTCCATGGACCTGTTGTGAAAAGGTATTTAATGTAGTCAAAAAGTATCTCTGGGATGGTGCCTTATAATTATTTAGACTTTCCACTAGAACTTCTGCATTATGGCCTATGGAGAAATAGTGGCCTTTCAAGAAGCCAGACTTGTATCTGTACCTATAGGCATGAAATCAAAGCTAAACCTTTGGACAGGAGATGTGGCCCACTTTTCCTGAGAATAGTTTGTCAGTGAGCAGGGTACTATGTGACCAACCTGTCGCCTGTCCTTGGTGAAACTGGTAGGGCGTGCACTGTTAATTAAATGAACACAACTAAAGGGAAGATAAGATATGCTTTAATGGGCAGTAAACTCAGGTGACTTATTAACAGCTGCACTTCCTCATGTTCTGAAATGGCATTTCTCAACTCACATTTTAAGGAAGGAGTGATCTGAGAGGCAAACTAATTATACAGTCAGTGTTAGCTGAAGCTGAAGAGTTGGGTAGGAGAGATTCTCTGACCTTAAAAGCTTCACAGGAGCCAGGCACAGTGGCACAAGCCTATAATTCCAGCTTTTGGGGAGGCTGACCCAGGAGGCTTACAGAATCAAGTCAGTGCTCATCTACTGCATGCAGGGTTTGTCTCCAGCCTCGTGACCCTGGACACTCCCCTTGCCTCTCGCTGACATTGGCCAATTCATATTGAACCAATTTTGTGTCACTAATTGATTCCTAATGAACCAGTTCCTTGTGTACAAGTGTTTGAGTTGCCCTCTTACAAGGATGAGTTGGAGTCTCCCCACCACAGCCAGACTGAAAATTCCTGACATGGTTTCCAACTTGATTAGCATTGAGATAGTTAAAATCATGTGATGGCCTCAATCACTTTGAAACTGGCCATGTAAGAAAATGTGAAAAATGTGTTTGTGGTTAATGATCCAACCCTGTCGCAGAGGTGACTTGGCTCTGTGCCCTGCCCTCCTAGCGACCAGAGCATGCTGCTTTCAGGTTGGGCACTGTCTCTGGCATTATGCCCTCGGGATTCTGAATGAGACTCAGTCCTCAGACTTAACAAAGCCATCAATTCACCCTCTGTTGGGTAGGATCAATTTTTGTGACAGTGTTGTGCTAAGACATTTTAAAGGATATGTTTTCTCTAAATAACCCCTACTTTTTGAGTCCCCACTTCTTTTGTTTTCTTTTTGCCTTTTTTTTTTCTTGGTGCCACAGATTGAACTAAAGGCCTCACACACACTAGGCAAGTGCTTTACTACAAAGCTACGTTCTCAGGCCTTTTTTATTTTTTTTTATTTGTTTGGTTTTGAGGCAGGGTCTCATGAAGCCACCCAGGCTGAGTTCAAACTTGTGATCTTCCTGTCTCCATCTCCCAAGTGGCTGGAACTATAGACATGTGTGCCACGCCACTCTTTTTGCCACTCTTTTTTTTTTTAACTTTAGTGACTACCCAAAGTGGCCTGCAGCTCTTGTGGAACATACATTTCTGTTGACTACTGGCATGAGGTCTCTAACCATATAGTATAGTCACTGTTTATATTTGAAGTTTTTCTGTAATTGCTCTGATGCTACATCATCTGCTAGGGCCTATGGTTTGTCATCAACCAACTTGCACACATCAGGCTCTCCAACAAACATGTGCTTACTCTATTTCCAGCACTGTTTATTGGTTTTGTCTTTTTATTTTTCTTTATTTGTTTTTATTTTTGCTCATTGTTTTTGTTTCTGTGGTATTGAAGCCAGGGCCTCACACACACTGAGCAAAGGCTCTACCACTGAGCTTCGTCCCCAGCAGTGTTATTAAAACTTGTGAGGAGTAAATGAGGTAACAGAACCTTGGGAGGTGTTGAGCACTGATTCAGTCAGATTATGCAACTTGCCTCAGGGCTAACAAGTGACAGTGCTGGTTTTAACCCTAACAAGTTGATTGTAGAACTTGTGCACTTTATCACTCTTTAAGGTGCCACTAAAGGAGCTGCATATCATCTAAGAAATCTCAAATGCTATTGGGAGACAGATAGTGTGCCTTGAAATACTGGTCCTTACTAAACTGTTGTGTGATTTAAATGTTAGGATGACAATACTAGTGAGAAACCCATATTTGTGAAGTTATTGAATGCCGGGGGTTTGAGTCAAACTTAGTACTTGAAGTCCTCATTTTGGCAACTTGAGGCCATCTGCTCACAGCCTTCCTGCTGGCCTCCAGCTTGTGTCTCTGTACACAGGAGCCTTTTAGCAGACTGCCTCAAAGCAATGTCAGTTTTCTCCAAAGTAGCTTAGGGGGAAACTAGCAGGTAAGTTCCCCTTGTTCCTTGCCACTAAAAGATGAGTTCTTTGTGGCTGCAACAAATTAAGACTAAGCAAACATCCAGCAATGTCTCCTTGGGGTCAGATGGTTCAGAATTCACCTCATCATAAATTACAACCGTGTGACACCCATAGGTACTGCTGGAAATGAGAACACCAATGTGATGGGAAGAATCACAACCTCAGCACGAAACCCAAATACCCCTGACAGACTATAAAAGCGAAACTCCAAGAGGACAGTAAATGTTCAGTACTAGCTGTAATAACTGTATTTTTTAAAATAACATTTAAGGGGCTGGGGGTGTAGCTCAGTGGTAGAGGGCATATTTTGCATGTATGAAAGTCCCTGGGTTCCATCTCTAGCACCAAAAAGAAAAAAAAAAGTTTTTAAATAACATTTAGGAAATGTCTTAAAATACTTGCTTGTACTTTAAGATAATACACAATTTTGCTTTATTATTGCTGTGCTGTCCTTCTAAAAGCTCAACTGATTATATTGACCTCTCTCCCTGGAGACAAAAAAGGACAGTTCTTAGCTTTTTATAGTATGATGCCTCTAGAGGCTTTCACTTTGGGGACTTCAAAAAAACTTTCCTGTCTCTATTTGAAAAACAAAAAAAGAAAACAGAAGTTATGGTGGTTGGGACATAAGAATTACATCTAGTTTTTAAAACTCTATTTAAAAAATACTTCTCGTACTTTTATGATTTATAGTTTAAATTACTTACAGGGAGGGGGACGGGGTCTGACCTGGGAATAGAGTAGGAGGCACAGAGAAGGTGGGTTTGCAAGAGGAAGACAGGAGGGGTTGCCCACAATCTTCCTGTTTTGACCGTTGCTGATTAATGAGACAGGCTGCCCTCTTTCTTTGGGAGTCTTAACTGTTTTAAATAAAAAGAAAACAAAAATTCACTCCAACCTGATACATCTTGGGGGGGGCGGGGGGTCCTCCTTTTCTCAATTAAAAATGGAAATGTCTCTGGCTTAGTAATTGAAATTCCCAAATGTCCCCATGCACCTTATCAGAAAACAAAAGGAAATGGAACCCAACATCTACATTCTTGGCTATGATATGGAAACACTGATGCTATTGGATATAACTATGTAAGCAAACAAATCTTGTCTCCCCACAATGTTGGAAGATTCTAACTTAAAGACAGATACTTGGTTTGGAACTCAGTACTCTCTTATGTGTAAATACTTCAAGAAGATCCATCTGCTCTGAAACTGATCCAGAAAACTGAGTGTTTTCCAGAGCTCATCCAAGATGGAACCTTGGTGAAACACACACAATCTTTTCCATCAGTACTAGAAAACCCTTCCATCTAATACACAAGCCAGGGGTGGCTCCGGCTCCAACTGTACTTCTGGTTTGCTTGTTAATTTAGCCACTCATTTGTTAATTCAACATTTATTAATCATTGGTTATATAAAGCCAGGGCTACTATGAATTCTTCGAGCACAGAAATACACAATCCTTTACTGACAGAAACTGTGCAGTTTAACAAGTGTTAAGAAAGGAGTTGCAGAGATACTATGAGAATCCAAAGGGAAGTGTTTAACTCAGATTAGAAGAGGATAAGACTGAGCAGATGGGTCAAAAGGTGTTAGACAGGAGAAGGATTTGACTTGAGTCTTGAAAAGGCAAGTGCAAGTCAGCCACTTGGGCCAGGTGAACTATCCATGCAGAAGAAAGAGCATGCACAAAGGGTATCAGGCAGGTGATTGGCTCCTTTGCAAACTGCACACAGTAAAGAGTGCTGAGCCTGGTATGTGGGACTGTGCTAGAGCTCCAAACAGGATGGGCAGATCAAGAGAGGCCTGATACACTGCTGAAGGTGTGTGTTTTCTCTCTACACCATAGAAGCTGCTGCAGGAAGAGCAATGGAGCATGTGATCCAATTCACAGCTGAGTAATTCCCCAAATAACGGGAAGTTCACCAAATGTTGTGCTTCATTTGTACTTCATTTTTCAGTGATGAAAGTGATGCTCAAAATAGAAAGTTAGTGCTTTTCAAGATGGTAGAATCAGTTGGAGACTTGCATTTGTTTTGCTGATCAAACACCAGACTCAAGATAGGCATCTAAAAAAAAAGATAGGCATCTATAAATATTTGAGTGAATAAAGGCAAATATGAACTATTAAGCCTTTGTACAAGATGACTGTTTATACAGTGGACATGTATGTGATTTTTTAAAAAGTTCATAACAGGATTTACAAATGGGTCTGGTCAACTCTGACATTTAACCCAGCAAGGCTGCAGTCACAGGCCATGGTACTAACTGCTGCTTTCAGCTTGGTCTCATATCTCATGACTCATGTCTGTGACTTAGCCAAAGTCTTTGCTATCCTGTTCTGATTCCTAAAGTTGGGCAGGCTTGTGTTCCAGCAAGTTACCAAATACCATTTTGTAAGTCTCTGTTTTAGTACATCCTTGTATGATCTCCTCTGCTCACCTTGCTTGGGATGGGCCTGTTTGGTCTACAGCCAGGCAGTTATTTATATCCTTTTGTTGTCCTTTTGTCTCAATTCATGCCCAACTTTGCACTACTAGAATTCAGAGCATGATTTCAGTTCTGTAATGATATTTGTCTATACACAAGTACTATTTGATGGTATAGGCAGATATAGTAAGATTACACAGGAAACAATTCCAAGAGATGGGTTTTGTCAGAAATAATAATATGGTGTTATCTTTTAATATGATATTGTAGTGCATTCATATAATACTTATTTTTTACTATTACCCACAGATATTTAGATATAAACTGCGTAATTCCTATAAGCAAGGGATTGTGAGCCTCTATGCTCTGTGGTACAAAAGCAAAACTATATAACATGTTTAGAAGTTGATAACTTGAGTTGAGTAGTTTTAAAATAAAGTTTGGATCACCTCTACAAAACCTTCTGGTTCTGGTTATGCCTGTCTGAAAAGGCACTGGTATGGGAGAAAGTATAATGAAGTTGGGTTGGTTACGGAAACCAGATGGCATAGACTAAACTGTGATACGTAAATAAAAGACCCCACCATGCCAATAGTATATAACTGCAAAATAAATGTTTAAATCCCACTTGACATGTCCATCATTGGTTGTAACTCTGTTGGTTGTCATTTTCCCAAGGACCCAAGCTGGCAAACATTGGCTTGTTTGGCTTGTGATGAGGGGGTGGGGGGGGGGAACCATTCCTTATCTAACTTCTGCCCAGAAGTGACACATGTCATTTCATTGGCCAGAGCAAGTTATGTAACATGTGTGAATTCAAGATTGCACTAGTAATAAATCTACAGTGGAGCTCTTTACTAAGAAGGTGACCTAAGCCCTGGTAGGTGGCTCAGACCCACCACAGGAGGTACCACCGGGCAGCGGAAAAATATGATAGAATGATAGTTTAGGCAACACTCACATCATTAAAAAAGACTCACCTACATGAAACCCTAAGAAACCAATCAAGAGGCCAAATATTTTGCAGTGACAATTCTTATAATGCCATTTTATCAAAATATTCTTTTTTATAGATGTATTCTGAAGAGAGATCTAGGAGAGTCAGAGAAATCTGTAAAAATTTCTTAGAGTTAGTTTTGGGACAATTCATAAAATCCAGCAGAGTCTTCTTAGGATAAGAACCACACAAAGACAGAGCAGCCAGATCTGACAGCCACCACAGATTTCACAGCGTTGGGGCAGACAAAGTCAGGGAGGCTGCCCTGTGGTCCTTAAATGGAGGGCAATTTGGGGCTAACAGCTAATCAGACAAAACTAAAAGAGCTAACAATGTCTGTAACTTCTCAAACTGTCCTCATTGTACCCCCTCAGCTGCCTCCTTCCATTTCCCATTCTCCTCAGTAGGGGAAAAAAAAAAAAAAAAAACTCTCCACAATAGAAGTTAGATATCCAGCGATCTTGATTCATGAGTTCACATTTCTTTGACTTTTTTCGTCATTGTTTTTTGTTTTGTATTTTCCATCTCTTAGGTGATTAGCAGTGTAACATAGTGGTTAAGAACAGAGCAGAAACCCAATGGATAAACCAGCCAGTTTTTGTGACAGTGGCTCTTAAACTTTCTTGGGCATGAGAAGCACCTGGCGAGCTCATTTAAAATACAGACTGCTGGACCCATGCCCGGAGCTTCTGGTCAGCACATCTGGGTAAGACCTGAAAATGTGCATTTCCAACCACCCCCTAGGTAATTCTCATTCTGTTGACCCTGAAGCCACACTTTGAGAACCACTTTCTTATGAGGGGAATGACAACTATTTTCTCCTGTGTAAAAGGGAAGTTCTGATACTTGCCACCTATAGTTGTTAAATGAATCATTATATGCAAAATGCTTTCAGCTAAATGATACTATGCAAGCATAACAGATCAGTTAACTTTGTGCCTTTGCCCTATTTTGTTATTATCCATTTGTTTTCTTGTGTTGTTTTTTTTTTTTTTTGTTTTTCTAATGACTTGCTTAGCAGGGACTTCTTTTGCTATACTTCACATCAAGAAGGTATGTGAACTTTGGAGACTGAGTGATTAACCAACCAATGTATGATTTCCAACTCTTCTGACTAATCCATTATTTGACACTGTATGAGATGAGTTATTTTCTGCATGTGGTAATGAAATTGAAAGTTTGGTGCTAGTTGGATCTATGGATCATTTTGAAGGAAGGTATAAGGTGGGATGGAAAAATGCAGGGAACGTTTACCTTTTTTTAATTTATTAGACTGAAAAACATATTGTCATTAATCTCCTCAAAATACCCCTTCACAAACACTTCAGACACACTTATCCCACTATTCTTGCCACTTTCTGAAGCAGGTCTAGAAGTTCTCTTTCATGAGTGTCTTTTTTTTTTTTTTTTTTTTTTTTTTTTTTTGGTACCGGGGATTGAACTCATGACTGCACGTTTGCCAGGCAGGTGCTTATGCCGCTGAGCTAAATCCCCAGCCCTCATGAATGTCTTTAGTTGCACTATCATGGCTGATTTGGTTCGAGAATTTTTTTTAATTTGTAAATTTATTTTAAAAATAATAAAGTCAAAAAAAAAAACAAAGCCAATCAAAACAAAGCAGCGAAATTGGTATACAACTTCAAAGCAGGATACTAAGAAAACAACAATAACTACCATAGTATATCTTATCTTCTCAATAGTTGTCCATTCCATCAGATACGGTGAAATCAAACCAAAACAAAACAGAATAAAACCAATCAAAACAGAACATTAAATAAAGCAAAACAATCAGAACAAAACAAAACATTGAGAATATTGGATTTCAAAGACAAAACAGAAGGAAATCCCCCATATTTGCTATACTGCATACTGTCATCCTCCCAAAAGATGCTCAGACTGCTGGCCACCAGCCTGCAAAATCAACCAAACAATACAAGCATTCAGTTTCTTTTTGCACCTCAGTTGCTATCAACTCAGCCTGTCCTCCGAACCAGCCGGCAGCTTATGGGGGGTTGGATGTAGTTGGTGATTCTCATCTCACGCACCAGTAGGCTCATGGGAGGCACTATCTGACTTTTTATTCCTGAAACCCACACAGATTGTGCAGCTTATCAAAAAGGCTGGCTAGTTGGCTTCTTGGTGGTCTCCTCCAGTCCCAGCATGGCCCATTCTCAGGAAGCACTGAGTCTTCTCTTCCTGGACCCCACACGGCTTGCGCGGCTTACCAGTGGTTCAGGATGTTTACCTTTGGTTTAAGATAGTCCTTTTGACTTATGGAGAAGAACCAGAAATTGCATGGTACCAAATCTGGTGAAGCGGGTGGGTGAAGACACTCAGTAATATTTTTAGAGCGTCTGTTGGATGGCTCTCAGCAATAGCATTCACCATTATTTTTTTATCACACCTAGGAGTTTATGCTATTTATATAAAGAAATGAAAGTGGCAAAAATGATGGGATAAGTGTGTTTGAAATGACAGAGACAATTTTGAGGCAGGTTAATGGCAATGTGTCTTTTACTGGAATATGTTTTTAAAATTTAAATGTTTACCATATGTATTGATCACACTCCATAAAAGGAGTTCACACTGCTAACAAGCCATTTCAGGGCAGCCTTAAAACAGCCTTGCTGGTTGTTATGGATTAAAAACTGGTGGTCAACTGAACGCCAACAGAATTGAATCACCATGCTGCTGAGCATAGATATTTCACCTGAGGAAAGTTGCCAGCATAAATGGAGATGTGGAGAAAGAGAAGGAAGGGCATTAATGCGTTGAGGGGTTAACGCGCTAAGGCGTTGTGAGTTCTCCTACGTGTTGCTGTTTGAGCCGTTGGTTCTCCTGGAGAAGCTCTGGTCCTCACATCGAGCATTGCTTCCTGGCTCCGGAGGGGAAGATGTGTGCCACTTGGTCTCCAGGATGAACTCGTCACACTGGCTTCCTGGCATGTATTCAACTGTGCTTGTCCTCGGAGGAGCTCAGGGCCTCCGTGTCGCTGAGGATGGCTGTGGTGCTTTTCAGGACAGCCCTGGTCTTTATTATGAATGTGACATCTCAGCTCCAGTGTAGAACCCTCAACCTATCAGCACAGCACCTTCACACTGCTGGCATAGACTTCCTAGTTTCCACCGCTGACCTTTGGGCCTTCCCAGCATGAATCTGTAAAAGAAACTCGCGTAAGTCCTGCTTGTGGGATCTAGACTTCCAGTTGGACTCGTGGGAGGCATTGTCATGAGCTCTGGGTCTTCATCTGGACTCATGTGGGACATTGCTGTGGGATTCAGGCTCTTGGCTAAATATTCCATGTCTTTGGTGTTGTGGATAGATTTCCTGCATTTTCTTGTGTTAACTCTGGGTGACCATCATAAAAACAATATTATAAACTCCATGTTCTGATTCTAATTGTTCTCCGCACAACCCCTGACTACAACACTGGTAGTGCTGTTATTCCCGCTGTCTTTTAGGAAAATGAAAGTTGGTGCCTTGGGTGAGCTCCCTCAACCTGTGTCAAAGGGTACTGGTAAGAATCCATCGGGAAATGTGCAAGTCCAAGAAACCAGAGCTGACCCAGCCCTCAGAACCAGAGCTTCTTGTGTCAGAGTGCATATACAGCAAACCTCATGAAAGATAACTGCCAGCTCTACCTCAGTAACTGCCCAGGGTCTCTGCTTCTCTCTTGGCATGTCCCGCTGCAACTCTCAATACAGGGGTAGTCAGATAGTGTTATCGCGCCGACACCCAGCATGGCGGCTTTCACTCCCGTGCCTTGCCCTGGATCATTCAGTCATATCCGGGTAGCAGGCAGGATCCTGCTCAAACCAGGGAAGACTCTGGCCTATCCAATATTTTCTGGGGACATTGAAGCAGCCTGGTGTCATTGGAAGAGCAAAGTTTCAGAATCAGACAAGTCTAAATTTGAATACTGGTGCTACCACTTAATTTCCTCTGCTGTAAATTGTGGATATCACCCAGGTGAAGCATAAATAGCATGAACTCCTTTGTGCTTGGCACATAGCATCTGGACTTAATGAATGATGGGACTTTATATTTTGGTTCTTTTTCAATGAAAAAAATGGAAAGGTAGAAAAGTGGAAAAATACTTACCTTTATCACCCTATTACTTAGTCCCTTAGCACTGGCAATGTGACGTTTTCTGCTCTTATAGGGACTCATCCATTATTTAAGACTTATATATGCTATGACGCTATTAATTTTAATGAATAATCTTTTATACAGTGTAATGTTATACAACTTGCATTCTGATTTTTTTACATTATAAACTATTTTAACCTAAATTCTGTATATAATTTTAGGGAACATGCCATAATTTGCATAAATTCTCATTGCTGAACACCTAACATGAGAAAACTGGTTGAATAATGGGAGTGCACTAATAAAACAGCACCATTTTAAAAGATATAGTGAGGGTGTATCTCTTAAAACAGAAATGTGTTCCTGATTATATGTAAAATGAGACGGCCTTACCTACAGATTGACTGCCTCCCACATCTAACATTCACTGACTCAGTCTCGGTGGCTTTCTAATTTTGAGGAACCTCGGGTGCACCAAAGGGGCCTTATTAAATGTTTCAGGCTTCACCCATGGAATTGAATTAGTAGATAAAGATTGGGTCTCAGGAAACTTCTTACAAGGATCCCAGGTGACTCTGATGCAAGAATGGTACACCTCCCATTTCTGCCTATTGAAGCTTTCTGTCCTTTCCACGCTTCTGCATTGCCCCCTGGACTCCTTATTGTCTACTTTCTTGTCTTGTACATCTTAGTGAATCCTCCTAAACTGTGAAAGTTTTCTTGATCCTCCAAGCAAATTCAGTTGGGCACTCGTCATAGCCCTGAGATTTGTGTCAAATCCTGAGTTACTAACTATAGATACTGAAGTATCTGCAATGCAAATTTTGTTTACTTTGTAGTGAAAAGAGGCAGAACACTTCAGAACTCTTTAGCATAGTTGTCATTAACTCGGAATTCTGGGGAAGAGAAGTGATCTTTACAACCTTGGTAATAAAATAAAAATCTTGCTTAAATCACCCTTACTTTGGCAATCAGGTTGTTAGTAGTAAATGCTTTGTCTTCTGTGCACCTACTCTGGCCTAGGCCAGAGATGGCCAGAGTGAGTTGAAGAGGTTGGTCATCCCCAAAGAATTCTCAGGCTAGTGACTGGTTTCCATTCTCAGACCTGGTGCCATGAAGTCATTCAGGGCAAGTTGCTTGTCTTGCAGTTCACTTAGAGTTCATTTGTGCTGAATTGGGAGTGCACTACCCCCCAATTCTTCACTTAGGTTTGATTGGTTTGAGTTCCTTCCTTCAACTAAATAATATTGTTATGCCCATGTCAAGTAAAATTTGTGTTGTCATCTGCCTTGCTTTATGTAATGAGCCAGCTATTGCAGACTAAACAGTTATAAATAACAACTGATAAATACTGTGTTGAGCTAATATTTGGTTTTTCTCTTGCTTCTGAGGGAGGACCATACTCTGTATAAATCTGTCATTATTCTTACTTCAGAAAATTAATGGTTATAGAAAAGAATTCCCAAGAAGTAAACTATTAAGAACCAAGTTTAACAGCTCACTCAAAACTGCTGCCTTGTTTCACATGAAGATGTTAACTTGGTCAGACTGAAGGTCAAGCTGAACAGAGAATCAACACTGTTAGGAGAACAGAGGGTCCTAGTAAGTCAAAGGCTTCTGGTAGAGAATGACCAAATGGAGTGTTACATGTCCACATGGCAAACCCAAAATCATTCTTTAGAACCCTCTTCAGAAGCATCATCTATAAAATCATACATCTGAAAGCATTTCATAATCCCTTCTTGGAAAAAATTAACCAAATTTCTCTAAAACCAGAGCTTATCCACATTTCTATGATTAGGCATGTCACACTGTGGTGCAGTTATGTTTGCATGTTGCTACTCCACTAAGTCAGGAAGTCAGGGGCTAGGGATATATGTCACTGCAACAGCAAGAGCTTAGCAGGCTCAGTTCACTCCTGAGTGACCCCCAAATTAAAACAACACATAGATTCTTTCTCACCCCAGAAAGAATGGCTGTCATCAAGGAATCAACCAATTGCAAATGCTAAAGGGGCCTTGGGGGGGAAATAACACTTCTCCACTGTTGGTGGGCATGTAGAGCGGTGCAGCCACTGTGGAAATCAGTGTGAAGATTCCTCAAAAAACTGGGATTAGAGATCCCACTGGACCCAACTATTCCCCTTCTGGGTATTTTCCCAGAGGAGTTAAAAACATCATATCACAACAACATATGTGCACTCATGTTTACAGCAGCACAATTTATAATAGCTAAATCTTGGAAACAACCCAAATGCCCATAAACCTATGAAATGATAAAAAAAAAAAAATGTAGTGTTATTATATAATGGAGTACTACTCAGCCATAAAGAAGGATAATCTTGAGGCTTTTGTAGGCAAATGGATGCAACTAGAGTCCATACTCATAAGTGAAATAAACCAGACTTCCATGCGTAGACATCATATTGTCTCCCTAGTGTATGAAACTGAAAGTAAATAAGATCCAAAATGTATAATACATATAGTGAAAAGGAAAGAAACTGCTCAAAAGGAAATAACAACTGGAATGAGAGGAAGAAAAAAAAAAATATATATATATGTAAATCTATATAAGATACTACTATCATATAGACTAGGGTTCAATTCTTGGCTTTGAGGCTCAAATCATAGCCTCGAATTGGCTGTGTGATTGTCAGCACTTAATACGTTTGAAGATCAGTTTTCTCATAAAGTCTGATTAGTAACCCATCTCAGTGGGTCACAACAAAGGATTACTTGGAATTACATGGACCAGAGTACCTGTAAAGTTTATTCAGACCAAATCATTAGTTATCTTGTTTCAACCCTTCCCTACCCAAATCATAATCTAAGACAGAGCTGGGATTTAATGTTTTCCTTAGTATTTTCAGGACTGGTTGTAGTTTCTAGTTGACAGAACTCACCCACATTAAAGACACACTTACTTTAGTAGATAAAGGATCAGGTTGTTAAAAGTAAATGCTTGCAGGGCCTGGTAACACATGCCTGTAATCCAGCACCTGGGAGGCTGAGGCAGGACAATTGCTGTGAGTCCAAGGCCAATCTGAGCTACGTAGTGAGTTCAAGGCCAGCCTGAACTGCATAGTGCAACATGGTCTCAAAAAGACCAAAAAAAAAAAAAAAAAAAAAAAAAAAGCTTTGTCTTTTGTGCATTTACTCTGGTCTAGGCCACACATGGCCAGTGTTGAAAAGGCCATGTCACATCAGTAGTATTTGAATACAAGTTTCAGGATTTCTTACTTAAAAACAATCTCCTTCCTCAATAAATGTTTTATTGCTGTTGCTTTTTTTTTAAACTGTCTTTGCAGTGTAAGCTATGGCTCCCTTCCAGTCAGCCATCAACTATAACTTGGTGTAATTGTGAACCCAGCAAGATTATTTCTATGAGAGTCTAGGATCTCATAACAAAATATATAAGTATTTTGGAAAAATAAGATCTATGTAACTTAATAAGTGCTCAAGTTTTAAAAATCACATTCTAGTGTAGCATTTGTATTAAATAGAAAAGGTTTCCTTAAATTCTGGCAGTAAACAAAGACCATTTTAAGCATGGAAATGTTAGTCACATAAACTTAAGTCACCATGAAATGTTAAAGTAATCAGGTGGGAAAAGCAACATCGTCAGTCTCCTATTCTCACTCCTGCAGAGTTCCTCTGTCATTTTACGAGACAACTTACTTTTCTCTTTTTCTTCCCTATAAAGGTAGAAACCTGTGGGTCCTCATTGTGGGTCAGTTTCCCAAGGAGCACAGAATTGGGATTCCAGAATTCAAATACGTGGCAAATATGCATGGAGATGAGGTAGGTACATGGTGTGAATGTCTGAGTTGTCACCTGAGAAACTTCCCTCAGGTCTCTTGGGCATGAAGCCTCATGCACTGTAGCAAAGAAGGACGCTGACTTCCCATTGGGACCTTCTGGGGGAGTTTAGGAGCCAGAGTCGGAAGACATTTGGTTGTGCCTGGCAGAGTAGCCTGAGCTGTCTTTGTGCTGGGCATGGAAGAATGATGGCCCCCAGCCTCAGAACTCCCGCCAGCCCATCCCTCCCAACCCTCCCCGGGTTGATTCTCCTACTCCTCACGTTAAGGAGATCCAGCCCAGGAGCTCCATTGTGTTTGAGCTCAAAACAATCAGAAAGTTCTAGATACCTATCCAGGCTCCTCACATCAGATTTTTAAAATCCTTCTGTCACTCCTTTCCTCTAACATTCAATATTTTTGATGTTCAGTTAGGGTTCTCTGACACCTACCATTCAACAAACACTCTTAAATTCCTTAACAGTGTCTCACCACTTTTCCCAGTTAGAAGAAGTCAACTCAATTTTTAGTTTGTTTTGCAAAATACCCTTTAACTTCTCTTACCTGCCCAACCATTCTGCCCACACAGCTGGAGATGTCCACTGTTCTTTCTCACCTTCGTTCCTTACAATATTTTAAGAACATGACAATTGCAGTACTTGTGTTTACTAGGACTCCATACAATGGACAACCAAGGGGGAGGAAAGATGGTTCCCCATCATTATAATAAAGGAAATTTACATGGGAATATGTGGAGCAGCCTCCATAAAACACACTTAACTTCAAAGACTTTCAGAGTAAATCATATCCCAATCTGACAACCTGCTGACCTGTTAAAACCCTCCAGATTTGCCACCATGTAGGTGATGTGCTCTAATCAATGCTGAGCTTCCTGACCTGGCTTAACCCTCCCCAAACCCAAGCTCTATAGGAACCAGCTCCACCCTTCCTGAGCCACACAGCCTGCCCTGGCCAGGCATGCTGCCCAACTTGTCCCTAGAGCTAAGAGGCACACACCTGCATCCAAGAAAGTGTACCTGATTTGGGGTGGGCGAAGACCCATCTGGGACTTTTTGAGTGCAATGGACTGTTTCTTTAAAACGTTGTGTTGCTGGGACTCTGACCAGAGTTGCTTTTAGTAAAAACAACGGTCTTATACACAGCAGCCAGGACTTCCTTTACTTTTTGCTATCTGTTCTATCAGATTCTACTTTTAATGAGAGACAGATGGCACTTCCTGCCTTCAGTAGTTTATTTATTTAATTCATGACTTATCAGTGGTTGTAGTCTGCTACTCAGAAATGAATCCTCAGAAGTGAAACTACTAAATATAAGCAAGAGACTCTGCTCCTCACCCCCAAATTTGCTTATTCTTTCCACACACTTTCCCAGATTTCTGGAATCTTTCCCTCTGGGTAGATCATGTTCCCTGTCAAGTAAGGACTCTCTGGAACACTCTGATTCTGAGGAATGCTGAGGACTGAAATTAGATGGAGAGAAAGATCTCAGTGTGTATTGGGATGGGGATCTGAAGCACAGGTACCCTTTTGTATTCCCGTTGATGGCAGTGTCTGGGTCTCTGTGAGGCTGTTAAGAAATTTATTATTCTGAATTTGAGGTCTGTGTACCTATTGCCACTAGAAGCTGGGGAAAGGGATGCCCTAAACTAGAACAGAGGAATCACTCTGAATACACCTTGTTCCTCTTAGATCTTTCGGAATTGAAAGGGGCTGGGGATTTAGCTCAGCGGCATAAGCGCCTGCCTTGCAAGCCCGCCTGCAGCTATGAGTTCGATCCCTGGTGCAGTTGTGAGTTTGATCCCCGGTGCCGATAAAAAAACAAGCCATGGAATTGAAAGCATTTTTAATGTTTTACAAAACTTTTCAATGCTTTCAATCCTACTAAAAAGCAACAGAGCTAACCTTTTAGGGCAGTGGTTCTTAACCTTCTTGGAACAGATTCTTGCTATACAGACTTGACCTCTGACTTCAAAGTCCATGGATTTTTTTGGAGTTCATAAATTTAACATGAAGAATCCCAACAGGAGGAACATACACATTGAGTAGCATGGTGGACATAATTGACCACACTATTTTAAAACATTTCCTCTCTACTCTGGCCCTCATCCCACTGTGTGTGTGTGTGTGTGTGTGTGTGTGTGTGTGGTTTCTGCCCTTGAGACCATGGCTCCATGACAGTGGGCAGCAGCAGGATCAAGGGGATCCAACCCAATTCTATCACCTTGCAGAACTCCCAGACAAGGTAGCCATGAGGAGCTTTTGATGCCTGTGTTCCACCTTTCCATTTTAATAGGATGAGCAGATGTTTTTCTAGTTCACCCAGGCCCTGGTTTGCACACATTAGAATGCTCAACTGTAGAAACTCCAATTCTGGGTTTAATTTATGCAAGCTCCTACCTGACACACCTAAAATCTAGTCTGTTTTGGAAGGGTTGGTGACAATGCACATAGAATAGGACTCTGCTTTTCTCTTAATTCAGATTGTTTAAAGGTAAGATTTTTGTCTCCCTTCCCCTTCCCCACAAACTCATTCTGCCATAGCCAATATCTAAAATCAAGATTTCTAAATATAGCGGCCTGGACAATCTCCACTTTTGTTCCTTCCACAAGTTCTCCCTGCCCTGTCTCCTGCCCTATGATTTTCAAATTTTGCACACATGAAAAAGTATCTGACCTGGGCAATCCCCAGTTGGGTGAGAGCTGTGTAATTCCTCTCTAGTAGAAATCTGAAGAGAGGCGTGTCTATGTGCTTTAAGAATCAGGTGCCCAGAGTGTTAAGCTAACAAGCAAAGCTCAGGTCAGAGTCTGGGTTCCAGCTCAGCTTCCCCCAACTCAGAAACTGTGTCCCCATAACTGTAGAGGCAGATATTCAATATGTGTTTGTTAAGTTTACCGGAATTGAAATTATGATATTTATTTAGTTTTGCCTACAGATTTTTTTTAACAAATAAGCTTCTGTTTCTTCATTATCAAATGAACAAATGAATTATTTTCATCATGAGTTTATTTGGGTATAGACTTTTGAAAAATCCATATCACATTTAGAATTCTCCATCTGTTGACATTTGTTTAGAGCTTATTGTATTCCAGATAGGTTGAAAGTAAAACATTCTCTGGATCATTGCAAGCATATTTTTTCAACTAAAAATAAAAGACAGAGGACAAATGATTTTTTACACATCTTCTAGATATAAAAGAGTTTATGAGATGCAATCTGTATGCTTAAATTTTTGTGTTTAGAGGGTATTTTAATGGCCTATCAGTCAACAGCACATAATATCTGAAATTGTGCTTGTCCTGGATAATCTAGGATATGTATCCAACATGTGATAGAGGTTCCAAATTTGTTAAAGCAAAAAATTAATTAATCAATTAATAAAGCTTGTCCTTCCAAATGTTACTCCCCAAGTTCTTTCTATCTTGCCCAAGGATCCAGAGGAAAATGGCTAGGATCTCTACCATCAAGGCTTAGATGGGGGGGGGGGGTCAGTGAGGTAATCATCGTGGATGTGCGTAGCCTTAGGTGGAATGAATTAGATAGGGCAGGTGTGTAGTATCCCAGGTGTGGAAGAATAGAGGATATGTGCTAGATAGTGTCAGCTTCAGGCTTCTCCTTCCCTCTTTTTACAGTACTAAGGACCAAATCCAGGGCCTCCCTCATACTAGGCAGGTGCCCTACCACTGAACCACATCCCCTGAGGGCTGACATTTGAACAGGGTTAGCTGGGCAGTCAGATAAAGTAATTAAATCTGTAACACAACATTTTTTTGTCCCAGACCTGACAAGCTTATTTTTCCCCCAGAAGTTGCATTACAGTGTGGCGTTTTGAAAGAAATTCTATCATTAGGGTAGCTGAAGTTTTTGGGCTCCACCCCTCTCTCCCCACTACCTGCGCTGTAGATTGTTCTTCCAAATTTCCCACTGTTTATAAAAGATCTTTGAAGAGCTAGACTCATTTTTATGTATCTGGCAAATTCCAAGTTGGCAGAATGGAAGTAAACCTGATAATGTATTTTCTGCTTTCTGGGTTATTGCCATGTTAACTACCGCTTGATTCCCCTGTGAAAGGCTCCAGAAGCCTTAATGCTGTGTGTACATCAAGCTTTCCAGTTGCTTGTTGTTAGAGACCCTTTCATGAAGTCTGCACTATACACAAAGGAAGTGAGCAGGCTGAATACCAGGCTGGTGAGGCTGGTAGAGACTGTTGTGGCCACATTCTTTCTTCAAATTTGAACTCTCCAAGGTTTCATATTCAAAGACTTAATTCTAAAGTCTTAAAATTAGGGAGGGAGGGAAGTTTATACATAAAACATGAATGAGTGTTTGGGACATTTATATTAAGATTGGGATGAATTAATCTGAATAATATTTGGCATGAATCTACTGTTTCAGAGACAGCAAACATGGCCCAACAGAAAAATGAGAATTTTTAACTCCCTCTGAAATTTTATCTGTTTACTGTAGCATTTTTTAAATTATCTGTTAGTTGGTTCTTTTTCATCTTTCCAAGGTTTTTATTTACCCTCTGATTTGCTGTAGAATATTGAGACAAACAGAAAATACTTTGTTTACACACTTCCCTAAAAGAATCATGATTTCATTAGTTTTGTAAAAATGCCAAAGGTTTTCTTTAATTTAAAAAATGATACTAGAAAAATAAAAGGAAATAAAACAGAATATTGTTATCCAGAATAGCTATTAATATTTATCAAACATCATTATAGACACGTGTTTCTGTAAAAGACTAACAGAAATTAAAAGAATATAAAATAGGAAATGTGTCATATTATGTATGTTATCGCTAAGATATATGAAATTTAATCATATTTAAATTTATTAACAGAAGAATAAAACTGAAGGGAAACTAAAATAGCTGGTGAACTTGATAAATATTTTCTCAAAAAAAATTGCCAAAAGTTCTTTCTAAAGTTAAGAAAAGATTATGAAAAACTTTGAAACCATAGTCAGTAAGTATATACATATTTAAAGTTTGATATCTATGAACCCTTGCTAAAAAAAGTAAAGAAAGCAGCACTTTGCAAATTCCACTCTTCTCTTTCCGTCTTCTTCAGCCCAATCCCTTCTGCTAGTTATAAACCTTTCACTTTTACATTCTGTTCTATACCTATCCCACAGTTGTTTAATCTAGTTCTTTGCCTCAATTTGATTTTGATTCAACACGGACTCTTTACTCATCTCGATTCATCAGCTTGTGGTTGGGTAAATTTTATTGTCAGCTCCTGATTTGAGTACTTGCTGCCTGAATGTTTTATGACTCAAGTGTCTAAACCAGAGATTCACAGCATAGGAATTCTGATATCCTCCTCTCGTGCATTTGACCTGGGGTTCAGATCAGTCTTGGACTTTTTGACTAACATGTCCTGTGGTCTCTAATTACCACTGAGAGATTTTTGAAACTACAAGGGACTTCCTGATCACTTCTTTCTCCTTTTTCTTTACCTGTTTTTCACTGTTGTCCCTTTCTAAGAAAACTCCTTATGCCAATTACCCTTTCATATTTGAAGTCCCAGCCTTCCCACACTGCACTTTGGAAAGCCAGTGACGGCTTGGGCTCCCAATCATATTCTGCCTTAGTACTGGAAACTCATGTGGGGCATCCATGACTATTTTTGTTTGTTAGCTTGTAAGAGCTTTTTCCAGTGAAGATTTGGACTGTAAAAACAAGTCACAACAGTGGAGGAGAAAGATAAAAATGAGTAGAAAGTCAGGATGGATTGATTTCTACTGCAAATTTTATGACTACCCATGAGTACATAATTTGTTTAGCCCCAAATTTTCTTAGTCCCAGTCTCAATTAATGTATGTTCATTAGCGTGACAGATGTATAAAACATGGTCTCTTTGCATGCCGGTGAGAGGGGTACAGGGCGGAGTAACCATTCAAGGATTACTCATCCTTTGTTGCATGATGCAGTTCTTCGGTGGATAGCAACTAAAAACTCTTTTGACACTGCATTAAATCTTTTCCTGTGAGGTGTCGACACTAATTTCTTGGCAGCAATGTCCTTATTTAACTACCCACTGCCCCTGATTTGCCATTTATTAGCATTTCGACATCTGGTCTTCAGAAGCACATCCCTTGAGTCTAGTATTCTTGGAAGAACCTGATACAGTCTAATCAACTTTTCCAGTTATAAGGCTGAAATCTAAGTAACTTTAGGTAAGAAAAGTAAGGTGGGCATGGTGTCACATGCCTCAAATCTCAGCTCTCTAGGGGCAGAGGTGGGAGGGCTGCAAGTTTGAGCCCAGCCAGAGCAATTTAGAGACTTAGCAAAACCCTAACTGTAAACAAAAAGGGAAAGGGGTAAGGGAGGACCAGGTGCAGCTCATTTAGAAGGCCCTCTGTTCAGTCCCTCCTACCACAAGAAGAAAGCTAGGGGAGGGGAAGGGAGGAAAGGAGGGGAGACACACTAGGAAAGAAAGAAAAGGAAGGGAATGGGAGAGAGAGAAAGGAAAGAAAACGGAGGGAGAGAATTAATTTCTTGTGAGTATTCTCAAGGAAAATCTCCCATAGTTTCAAGTCCTTGGTGGTATTGAAGATAATTTTAAGTGAAGATAACAGTTTAAATTTTAATGCCTAGTGGGCTGGGGATTTAGCTCAGTGGCATAAGCACCTGCCTTGCAAGCACGCAGTCGTGAGTTCGATCCCCAGTACCAAAAAAAAAAAAAAAAATTTTAATGCCTAGCACAGTGGCGCACGCCTGCAATCCCACTCCTTGGGAGGCTGACGCAAGAGGGCTACCATAAATTCCACACCAGCCTGGGTTACATAGTAAACTCAAGATCAACCTCTACTACAGAATAAGATCCTGTCTAAAAAAAACACAAAGAAAGAAAAACACACACACACACACACACACACACCCGTTAACAATTGGGATCCAGGGATCTGGGTATCTCTTAGGAGGTGACCATATTTGATACAGCGGGTCGGGGGAGTTTCCTTCTACTATCTCTGAAGGCAAATATTTTTATCGCCGTTTTGCTTTGTCCTGATTAACAGTGTTGCTCTATTCAATACTCTGTGTTGATGTGTTCTATAATATTGTATATTTCTTTGATTTTGCTGTACCTAGTAGAAGAGCAACTATTGTGAAGACAATGAGATATACAATGTTGCCTGTTACTGTTGTCCTGGTGACCTGCTGTGATGTTCTGTGCCAATTTCACTATACTGTCTCGGTTGGCTTTATTCCATCCTGTTTTTTTATAACTGTTTGCAGCCTCACTGTGTGTTCACTTTGTATGCCTTAATTTTGTAACATGAACAGCTATTTCTGGGAGGACAGTATGTGGTTTGTCAACTAGTGATTTATGGTTTTTTTTTTTTTTGAGGTCTTGTATTGTTTCTACCCTTTTTTCTGTATTGCTTCTTTTTTTCTCTTTAAATAAAATTAAAAAAAAAAAAGCAAAGAAAATACAGTTTAAGCTTTATTAACCAGGCTTTACCTAGTATATGTTAGAAATATCTGTCTCCAGCAAAGTGGTAATGATATAAATTTTTATTTTTAATGTAAGCAAAAAGTGAACACATCCAAAGAAAATATAAAGTAAATAATAGTATATAGATAAGTACACATGGCAAAACATTGTGAAGATGATATTCATATCCCTCATGTTTCTGAAACATGAGAACACAGAAGTCAGAAACACATAGATATGACAAACATTGCCCAAATGCACAAGAGGAGAACTTGTAAATAGGACACTATGGAAATCAGAAACCTATTTAGAGTATGCTTATTAAATCTACAGTTTTAATGTGGCAGTGGTTTTCTCATATGCCTCACGTTCTCACCGAGCTATACCATTCCCCGCCTTCTCCTAACCCCCCTTTCCTCTACAAAGTTGTTTAGAAGACAAGCAAATGGAAAACATTTTCATAAGAAGGATGAAATTCATTGCTCTAATTCATTTTTAAAAGACTGAACTATTGTCCTCAGCACCAAGAACAAAAGAAAAACAGTAAGTTATTTACAAAGGAGCATTTTAACTTTTAGTGGCAAGTACTTCAAAGCACACCCTGTGATCCATTGCTGGGCCAGACTGTCAGAGTGCTTCAGTAACAGTGGCTTCGCAAGCTAAGTTTGGTTTAAACTATGTGCAGGGTCCCCTGAGAGAGTCCTTATCTGGGGACTGTTTCCCTTGTCACCTCAGACTGAATAACACCCCTCTTCTCTTTCACACCCAGACTGTCGGGCGGGAACTGCTACTCCATCTAATTCACTATCTGGTAACTAGGCATGGGAAAGACCTTGAAATCACAAATCTAATCAATAGTACCCGGATACACATTATGCCTTCAATGAACCCAGATGGATTTGAAGCTGTCCGAAAGCCTGACTGTTACTACAGTAACGGAAGGTAACGATGGGCTGCCCTAACTTTATGGGCACCTTGGGCCCTGGGAAGAAGAGGCGTCTCCAAGCCTGTGTGGGTCTTCAGTGTACCGACAGTGAGGCCTGCCTGCTGCCTGGAGGATGGGACTGGCAATCAAGGCCCCCAGTACTGCCCATCCTCTCCTGCCACTACTGTTTCTGTTATCAATTGCTACATAAGGAACCACACCAAAATTTGATGATATAAAACAACAGCCTTTCTATCTGCTCTCAGGTCTGGCAAGGCAGGGCAGCGCAGGGATGGCCAATCACTATACTATCATCAGGGCCTCAGCCTCGGTCTCTCTGACCTTAGCCTGAGGCCATGTGGCTTGAGACTCATTCTGGCTGTCACCTGGATTCCTCATTCCCCCAGGAAGACTCTTCACGTGGCTACCACTGGAGCATCAGAGCTCTAAAAGGGAGTGTTCTAAGAACACAAGTCCCAAAATGCAAACACTTTTCAAGCCTCTGTTTGCCTCACAACAGCTAATGTCCTATTGGTGAGAGCAGGTTACATGGGAGGAGACCACGCAGAGTGTGAACACCAGGTGTGTTTCACAGGAGGCCACCAAGGCCGCGCTGGTGTTCACAGGGGACGCACCTGGAGCCTGAGAGAATGTCCATGCACAGCAAGAGTCCCCTCCACACAGGCATCAATAAACCCTAACAGAGTCTTTCTTTTAAAGGGAAAATTACAACCAGTATGACCTGAATAGAAATTTCCCTGATGCTTTTGAATATAATAATGTATCGAGACAGCCTGAAACTCTGGCAGTCATGAAGTGGCTGAAATCGGAGACATTTGTCCTCTCTGCAAACCTGCATGGTGGTGCCCTCGTGGCCAGTTACCCGTTTGATAACGGTGATCCAGGTAAGCAGCCGTGAGCTCGTCTCTGACTTTCTAGTACGGATCAGAGCTGCCAAAGCTTGACCTCCAGGTGAGGGTGAACTCTTCGTCCCTCACTTCATGTCTCTGGCTGGGCGAGGAGCCTCATTTTCCTAACCCTGGCCATCCTGTCCCTATTTCTTAAATAGCAGGTGGGCAGTGTGGCTGAGCTGACAGCCAACAACTTGCTATCCTTCAGTGAAATAGTGAAACCAGACTTAGATGATTTCACAAGAGGTCACAGGGCTAAAAGAAAATAAACCCAGAACAATTTACCCTTATTGATCATATGAACAATAATTATGGACCCCTTTTAAAACTGTGGGATGAGGAATATATAGGACATAAAATATTATAGTAACTTCCTCTAATCTCTACAGCACCTAAGGAAAGTTTACTGACCTCCAGAAATTAGCAAGAGTGACCAAGTGAATATTTAATTCTTAAGCTGATTTAGGAGTTTGAATAGGTATCTAACTTATTTTGTGAACTTTCACCTCAAATATGTTCATTAAAAAGTAGAAAAAAGAGTACAAGGAGCATTCATGGAAGTGTGTAGATTTCTATCTTGGTCACTTGGAGGAGGAGGTTTGTTTTGCTCACACTTCAGAAGTTTCAGTTCGTGTTTGGCAAGCTCAGATACAGAATCAGTACAGCAGAAGGACCTGGGTAAGGCAAGCGGCTCACGTCACGGTGTCCAGGAAGCAGAGTGCGAGGAGAGGCGCTGGGCAGGGAGCCACATCTTCCCGGCCGCTCACACTCCCAGTGACCCGCCTCTTCCGGCCCGGACCTCCCGCTAACAGCACCCTCAGCTACAGATTCACCTGTGTAGCACCCCGTGATCCAATCACCTTCCACATATAAGAATTTGGGGGGAACATTTTAGATCTAAGCCATAACTATTTCCCTTTAAGGAAATAAGAGCATTTCTAAGAGATGTGATTGAATATTTATTAACATGGTATTGTGTGTTTCCTCTTCTAAAGTCAATCAAGTGGTCTTGGTTTGTCTTTCAAATACAGCAACTGGAACATCACACTCACGAAGCTTAACTCCCGACGACGATGTTTTTCAACACCTTGCACATACCTACGCTTCGAGAAATCCCAACATGACGAAACCAGATCAGTGTAAAAATAAAATGAACTTTCCCAATGGAGTTACAAACGGATATTCTTGGTATCCACTCCAAGGTGGGTACCTTGTCATTTCTTTTGTCTTCCCCCTTGCCTTCACCCCAAGGGGCCAGCTGGGTTATATTGACTCAGAAGTTGTGGGGGAAAAAAGGTCTCTTAGGTACAACAGAGCCCCTCAGTCCCATCTCCATCAGCTGACGGCGCATGCAGTGGAGGGGATCAGCAGGTTGGGAGGTACTCAGACATGGTCCTCCCTGCCACAGCTCTTCCATTCATTCAGATATTACAGTATTTGCCTGCCGAGAGCCAGAAACTGTGCCAAGAAAGATTAACAGGACACAGATCCCACCCTCAGGTTTAATGCAAATACACGATCGTGAGGCTGGGCATGGTGGTACACACCTGTAATCCCAGCGCTCAGGGGTCCAAGGCAGGAAGATTACAAGTCCATGGCCAGCCTAGACTACAGAGCAAGCGCATGTCTCACACACAAAAAAATTTAAATAATTAGAATAAAAATGGAGATTTAGAAAAGGTACAGTGTTCACCTAGGAATATACAGCCAAAACCTAGTAGAAAGGAGTTACAGGCCTTGGAGAAATGCACTGCTCAAGTCCCAGCTAAAAAGGACAGCTGCTGCTCAGATCCAGCCAGTTAGCGCCATGCAGTAGTGCAGAGTTCCTACTGGCCGACCTTCAGCTCACAGAGGAAGCTGGGTGTCAAGCTACTTTCCAGGCTAAACTATGTTCCAGGCAGGACACAGCTCTCCATCCTTGGAGAAGGATGGCCAGGTAAGGGGAAGGGTGACATGGTCCCATAGAGAATGTGAGAGGGAGGAAGGAATACTATAAACAGGAGCCCATGGGTGTCTGAAAACTCATGGTCTAGGAACTGAAAACTGTTGGAAGGACTCCAGGTGGGAGAGCCATGCAGGGACGGTGGGCTGGGAACGAAAAGCATTGCATTCCCTCCTCGGCCCCTTAAACAGCAAGCTGCAGCCTGCATGTCTGCACGAAGGCCACTTCCGCAGGCACCTTCCCGGATTGGCATTTGGGACACATAGACTGTCAAGTAATCTTGCACAAGCTGGTACTTTTGTGTCTGGCGGCTCGCTGCCAGTGTTCCAGACAATGTAAACAAGCACAGGCCACGATCAATGGCGTGCAGACAGCAGGTCCCACTGAACACCCCGACCTCCCAGGCCTCTCTCTGCCACCCAGATAAACCCAGCACTACCTGAGGGCTCCAGCGCCCTCTTGAGACTTCGAGAAGGGCCCCTCCTGCCCAGCGGCAGGGCTCTCCTCCAATATTCCCTCTGTAACTTCCAAGACAAATCCAGATGTGTGGGAACGCAGTTGCTGCTGGAAATCGTTCCCAAGTGTGTATGTGCAAGCTGTGTATCATCAGAAAAAGAGCAGGCAAAGCCAGCTGCCTCGAGCAGTTCAGAGCCAAACGTCCTGGCCACCTGCAAATGTTGCTGGCCCTGCCTGACTAGCCCTGTCCAGAACTGGGGACACACTGCACACTCGGCATTCTCAACCCCACATACTTTGCTAGGGATCCTTAATGCACACCTGTTTTGCTGTTTAAACTCTTCATACCTCCTTTATAGCCAGCTCTGAGAGCACTGTTTTGTTTTCTTCTCTCTCTCTCCCTTTTCCTCCTTCTGTCTTGGTGAACATGAGTTCAGAGAGAAATACAAACCTGCAAGGTAAGTAAAGGAAATAGTAAGGACAGAGAAATTCTTCCTGGCTAGTAGCTGGGCCTGCATAAATACTGCTTCATATTTAATATCTGGACATAACATTTGGACTATTTTCTTGAAGTTAAACTTTTTCTACTTTACTACTTTCCAAATACTCTAATGGGTTGGATATTTTCTTGGGCAGATATCAACTGTGACAAATTAAAATTTACTTGCTTCAAAGTTTTTATGTTCCATCAAATCCAAGATGCTACTAATTGTAAAACAAGGTATCACCAGGAGAGAAAAAAAAATGTTTTTAGTTAAAGACATGGTTTTTTTTCCAGGCATAAAATTTAGGGTACATACCAATTCAGAAATATCAAAGTATCAGGCTGGGTGTGATGCTGCATGCCTGCTACTTGGGAAGCCAAAGCAGGGGAATTGTAAGTTAAGGCCAGCCTGGACAACTTAGTGAGATCTTGTCTCAAAAAGAAGAAAAAAAAATGAATAAACTGTAAGTTTTGTTCCTTTGTTTCTTCTTTATAACAGTCTTTTTTTGCCTGTGATTTTTACTCTAACATTTTGGGCATTTAAGATCATGATACGCAGTGTATTAATTATTGTTATTCTTTAATTAATTTGTTATGAAGTTAAGTAGGGTTTTTTGTTTTGTTTTGTTTTTTGAAAATTTTTTTTATTAAGAACAGGGCCAGGGATGTCGCACAGTGGTAGAATACTCTTGGGTTTGATCCTTAGTACCACAAAACTATATTCTAAAATTTTTTTTGTATATTTTATGAAATGATTACAACCCTCTGAAAATAGGGTCTCCAGAGGTAAGGGAGCATAAGCATTGGCAACCTCAGGAAGCCACAGGGGTCTTTTTTCTACCCAGGGGCTTGTGGTGTGTCCTTTCTGTGACCCCCAGAAGTACCTTGGCATAATGGGTAGGAGCACAGGAGCTCAGGAAAGATGGACCATGCCAGAGTCTCTGCCACCAATGGGTGGGAATCCCTGGACATGTGCCTTCCTTCCTCTGTAAAAGGGTAAATGAGTTAATACAAAGCCCTTTTAATAGTACCTAGCAATAGTGAACAGTAAATAGTAAGTGTTGGACATCATTATTCTCTTAATAACTGGTATATTTTGGTTTATATAATTTTTACTTTTTTAGTTTTTTTTTTTTTTAGTACTAGGAATCAAACTCATGACCTCATGCTTGCCAGGCAGACGTTGTGTTACCGAAGTGTATCCCCAGCCCATTTTTTATAAATGGTTTATGGCAATATTTTAAATGAAATTTTATTCTAGTTTATATGCATTTAAAATGTAATTTAATCATGTCATTTTTCAGGAAAATGGATGGAACTGGAGACTATCATGTTAACTGAAATAAGCCAGACTCAAAGCCAAATACCACATGTTTTCTCTCACAAAGAATCTAGGAGAGACAGAAAGGACATGAAAGGAGAAAGGAGACTACTAGAGAAGGGGAGGGGAGGGGGGAGAAAAAAGGGAGGGGGAAGGGTGGGATGTGATCAAAGTATGCTATATGCATGTATGAATATACTCTAATCAAAGCTATTAGTCTATAACTAGTATATGCTAATTTAAAGTTTTTAAAATCCATTTTGAGACAAAAATAAAATGTAAGGGCTGGGGATATACTCAGCGGCATAAGCGCCTGCCTGGCAAGCACAGGATCCCAAGTTTGATTCCCAGTACCAGAAAATAAATTTAAAATTAATAAAATAAATTGTAACTTAAAGAATAAACATGATTTATAGTGTAGGATTTCAAAAAATAAAAAAGATCCATCTCCCCCACCTCTCACTTAATTTTGATGTACAATTGAACTTTAATCCACTCTGATCCAGTTACCCATATGGGAATACTTAGCGTTGCCCGTTCATGCCAGGTAATAAAATGTCAGTCGCTGACTTTACATGCCAATGTGTCACATTCAGCCTTTCCAGGTCTATGTATATATCTCTTGCAACTGTCTCATTCCCTCGTCCCCAGCGCATGTGATACATGACTCCACTCCAGTTGTAGACCTTAACAAAAATTAAATATGCTTCTTTTTAGGTGGAATGCAAGATTACAACTACATCTGGGCCCAGTGTTTTGAAATTACACTGGAGCTGTCATGCTGTAAATATCCTCGTGAGGAGAAGCTTCCATATTTTTGGAATGATAACAAAGCCTCATTAATTGAATATATAAAACAGGTGCACCTAGGTTTGTAAAATTTTCTTATTAAATCTTTAATATGGCCGGGGATTTAGCTTAGTGGCTTAAGCGCCTGCCTGGCAAGCGCGAGGTCATGAGTTCGATCCCCAGTACCACAAAAAAAAAAAAGTAAAAAAAAAAAAAAATCTTTAATATGTAACATTTCATAGGATCTTTGGTTTGTGCATGTACAAGGCTTTATTAATGTATTCCAGGTACAGCCTCATCTTAACAACCAGAACATTTAAAAATTCTATCTGAAGCTGGGTGTGGTAGCATATACCCATAATCCCAGGACTCAAGAGGCTGAGGCAGGAGTGTCACCTCAGAGTTCAAGGCCATCCTGAATACAAA
>PVJX010000253.1:184070-215310 GCA_004027295.1 Dolichotis patagonum | reverse complement strand
TTACATTTTCCAACTAGAAAGAAGCCAAGTTTGCTTGTTACTTGGCATTCAGTATCACAGACCCCCAAGAACACTGGACATCCTGTTTCACAGCTTTTACAGACTAGGAGCAGTGACCTAGCACCATTAGTGTGCACCCCACTCGGCCCTCCGCTCTGGCTTGAGTCTTCCCAGCCTGTCTGAAGGCTGCTCAGCCTTTATCACAGAGGCACAAACTCAATATGGCAGAAAGCAGTACCTCTCAGACACATGCATGGGCTCGCTCAGAGCATTTGTGGAGACAGATGCCAGGCCCCAACCCAGAGCACCTCATTTAATAGGACTTGAATTAATGTCTGCTTGGGTAGTGCTGCTGCTGGCCCAGGGTCTACACTTAGAAAACCAGGGCACTAGAGAAACGTTCTCCTTACGATGCTGGAATCCTGAACAGTTTAAGTTTCTTAGGCAGGGGCTGGGGATTTAGCTCAGTGGCATAAGCGCCTGCCTGGCAAGTGCGAGGTCGTGAGTTCGATCCCCAGTACCCAAAAAAAAAAAAAAGTTTCTTAGGCAGGCAGAGTCTCTTTGGGCGCCACATTGAAGGCTCTCCTGTATGCCACAGTTGGCTCTTTCTCCACACTGGAGTTGCCATAGTAGTTATCTACCACACTGATCCAAGTGGAGGGTGCGTAGATTTTTGGTACGTGAACCTACTCAAATTTCTTGCACACTTCACACCAACACTTTTCATCTGTTACAAGTAGATAGGGAAGGGAAAGGGAAGAGAGTATGGGACAGAGAATGAAGAACAAGGATAATTAGGACCCTCCCTCGGCCTCGGATCCCTATAGATTCCCTACCTTTTTCTTACCCATGTCCCCAACCTTCATCCCCAAACCTAAACAGAAATACAGAAATTATTGGTGAGCGCATAGGTTTGTATCCAACTGACTGGATTTTTCATGGATAGGTTGATTCCCTATGGAAAAGATCTTAATAAGAACTTTAAATATAGTATTGGATATTTCCCCATCCTTGTTTTGTCATCAAACTTTGTGTTGGGTCCCCTCTAGTGTCTGGCATTCCATTTTCCTCGAGCTTTTCCTCATGAAGCATGTATTAACCGTTCTCTAGTATTTCTATCCACATTGATCCTTTAGTGCATTACTCTGCTTACACTTTCCTGAAATTCATCCTTCATCAGTATCAACATGGGAATGCAACTGAACACAAAATACACTGTGTAGCTATACTCCTGTTTTCAGAATTTCAATCTAGTTGTAAACGCTATTTGCCGAGCTCTGAAAGTGGGCTGTGAAGTCATAATGATAAAATATTATCAGTGAAGTAGTTTGTACACTGGTAAATAATATATTCACTGCAGCAATGATTTTTATTATTATTAATTCGAAGGGTTACAAGTCCATTTATACCGCATTATATGAAGACGATTCATCAGCTAGCATATACCAATCCTGCCCCCTTGTGGTTTAAGGAAGGCATTGTTTCTAGTTTAAAAATGAAACCGTATTTCTAAATACTGATGAAATATGGTTAGCATCACTTAATTTAAAAAAAAAAAAAAAACTCTCCTCCTGGTGCCAGATAAGGAGCCAAAATGTTGTAGATTATGGTAGCAGATGACTCCTTCTTTTGTATTTCTCTGGTTTAAGGAAATTACTGATATTTGTTAATCTGTACTTTATTACTTGCTAGAATGCTCCTGATGTCTCTAGGTTGCTGAACTACTTTGTCTGGGAAAGCCTTCTGCTTTTTTTTTCCCACTGTGGGGGATCAAACCAAGGCCTTGAACATGTAAGGGTCTTCTGGTGTGCAAGAAGTCAGGCCATGAAGACAGGAGCCTGGGTAGGTCTCAGGCTGTTTTGTCATCTGGCCTGTTTGCAACATTGAACGGGCACTGGTCTGGACCTCAGCTTGGTCAACAAAGTGGGATGAATAGTATCAGTTAAATAGTATCAGTCCTACTTCACCCCAGTCTTTTCTGAGGCCCCAAGGGGTTATGCTTTCAGTTAGAAGTCACTGCATATCTCTGTCTAAACTCAGGCTCTGTGATACTGTGTCACGCTTAGACGATTTACTAGGCATGTGTTAGAATAAGGGTGTCTGTAGACATCAGAGTTCTAGGCCTAGAATGCCCTGCGTGTCACCTTCTGAAGACAAAAAATGTAAACAAGATAGCATTACCTGCTGCTGTCCTGTCTCCCCTGGACTCTTCAAGGCAGATCCATGGTCCAGTGAATGGCTCACACCTCCCACATACTGAAGCAACCTGGCCCAAGAAAATGGTACAGCTAGGTTCCAGAGGCCTGTGGAACAGGAGGTGGACCTCGTATCAGATCCAAAATAAGGGGAACTATGGTGCCAGGGGTCAAACGAAGGCATGGACGTGAGCAAGCAGTCTCCCAAGTACTGTCTGTTTGCTTACTTGCAGCCAACAGTTCTTACCAGCGGGGCTCCTCATTCACAAAGCTACTACACTGTAAGAGCTTGCGCTTTCTCAGCACATCTCCAGATGTGGCCAGACTTTGACACTCGGGTTATATGTCTGCTCCTTTATTATCTGAACTTTTTCAAAATATTTTTTGTTCCCCTAGTAACAGCTTTTTCAGAGCTACTGGTCTTTTTCAGCATACCAAGTAGTAGGAGTAAATATAAGTGGAACATTGGGGAGAAAAAAGGGCAAAAGAAGAACAGGTTATGGGAAAATAGAGGTTTATATAGTTGACCTGTACTGAGAAAGTAAGAAGGAAATACAGCATTAAATAATTTTTTATTGGGGAGAAGGGTGAAGATTAAATAACTGAACAGGAAGAAAAGTAAAAGGTAACTTTGGTCAGAAGTTTGCTTAATGATTATGCCAAAGATTTTGTTGCTGTCAAAACCTTCATTTTTTTTTTCATTTTAATTTTTTCTGGAGAAAACTATTTAATGTGCCTCATTTTTCTGCCTAATAAGCACTCGTTGTGTACAACTATTTGGGGATAGTTCAAGGGTATCTTACCACTGTGGCTTCTCTGGCTTCTCACTTATGTCACAAAGCTTAGACCGCTTCACCTTCAGCCTGGTTTGTTCCTGGAGTGAACAAACTGCACTGAGAAATTTAGGGTTTGAAATGGGAAGCATGGTAGGATGTAGCTCACTGGTAGATCAGTTGCCTAGAATGTGTAAGGCCCTGGATTTGGTCTCCAGTACCACAAAAACATGTCGACCCATGAAACTCTGAAAGGGAGAGGGAGGTGACAATTCAGCATAGGCTGTTATTGTGGGCTTACATCTAGGTTGTGTACCCTAAAGCCTTACTCTTCTTAACTATAAAATGTTTTTGTTGTTGTAATATGGGGGGAGGTTGTTGGGGATCAAATCCAAGAGCTAATGCATTCTAGGCAAGCATTCTACCACTGAGATGCAACCCCAGTCCTCTAAAATTGTGATAACAACATTGTCGACCTTATAGTTAATGTGAGGATTCAATGAGAAAATGCACATCAAAACACTTAGCAATGAGTCTAATTAAATTCTCAATAAGTATTAGTTGCTGTTATTAGTAATAATGTGACCCCCATGAAGGAATTTCATGCTTCAGACAACCTTGTGTTTATGTTTTCTTCCCAGTTTGCTTGATCATAAAACAAAACTATTGAGTCCCTTATGTAAATAAATATCTTGTAAACATTGACATTGTTTTTTTAAGAGAATAAAACCAAACAAAATAAAACAGAATAAAGCCAATCAAAACAGTGAAAGTAATACAGGACTTCAAAACAAGGTAATAGGAAATCAACAATGGCTACAATAAGATATTTAATTAAATTCAAAATACCTGCCCATGCCATCAGATTCAATAAAATCAAACCAAATAAAATAAAACCAATCAAAACAAAGTAATGAAAATGATACAGGACTTTAAAACAAGATAATAGGGACCTAACAATGGCTACCACCTTCCCCTTTTAGATGTTTCCTCCCCTTTCACTTTCACAATATCCATTATACATTTTGGATCCCACTAACTCCTTCAGTTTTTACACCAAGGAGACATGATGTTCACCAAAGTGAGTCCAAACCATTTCACCAAGAGCATGATCATAAGTTGTGTCCATTTACCTACAAGAGCCTTATAATTATCCTTCTTTATAGCTAAGTAGCTTTCCGTTGTATAAAAATGCTGTATCTTTCTTATCCATTCTGTGGTTGATTTCTAGTTCCCTATTGCATGGAGCATTGTTTTTTCTCCTTTGACTTTCAGTCTATGAATTTCCCTCCGAGTTAATGTGTTTCTTGTATACTGCATATTCATGGATCTTATTTCTTGATCCAGTCTGCTTGTGTCTCTTTTATTGGTGAGTTGAAGCCATCTGCTTTGATGGTTATGGCCAACATGCCCTGGTTCATCTCTTCCATGCTTTTTTCCTGCCATTGGCTTCCTACTTTTTCCCTCCATTCAATTGTCTGCCCCACTCGGTGATCCCACTCTGCTGCTATTCCTGGAACTGTGGTCATGTCTCTCTCTCTCTCTAGTATATGCTTCATTAATCTTTGTAGGGTTGGTTTGGTGGTCATGAATTCCTTCAGTTGTTCTTTGTCATGGAAGTATCCTATTTCTCCATTAATTTTTAAAGATAGTTTTGCAGAGTATATCAATCTAGGTTGGAAGTTGTTTTCTTTCAGGACTTGAAATACTTCACTCCAGGCTCTTCTTGAGTTGACAGTTTGTATTGAGAAGTCTATAATTCTGATAAATTTTCCTTTATAGGTGATCTGTTTCTCTTCTCTATCAGCCTTTAACATTCTGTTCTTATATTGAATTTCTGGGATCTTGATTACCATATGTCCGAGTATAAATTTATTTTGGCTATGGCTAGTTGGAGTTCTATATGTCTCCTTTCTCTGTATGTCAGGTCCTTTTCCCATGCTTGGGAAGTTCTCTGCTATTATTTCTGTAAATAGTCTCTTTATGTCATTTGTATTGACTCCTGCTTTTTTGCTGATACCTATTACTCTTAAATTATTTTTGTGTCATCTTGCAGCCATTGAATTGTTATTTCTTGGTTCCTTGTTATTTTTAAGAGAATGTTCTTTTCACGATCACTAGCTGCCATCCTATCTTTAAGGTCTGAAAGTCTATCTTCAGTTTCAATCAGTTTTGCCAGCTTTCAATGGAGTTTTTGATTTCCTGGATATCTCTCTGAGTCTGTTTCATGCATTCCAATTCTTCTCTATATTGTTCATTCAAGGTTTCCCTCATTTTCATTCCTTTTTTAAACTATGTCTTTTTTTAAATACACTCAGCAACCCTTTTATTATGTTTGTCATTTCTTATTTTATCTGAGATATTTATCTGAGATCTGATTTCTTTTACAGCCTCATGAAGTAGTTTCTTTACTTCAGTTGCCATTATCCCAGAGATTTCAGGTGTGCAACTTCCACTGTCTTCCATGTCCACATCTTCTGGACTTGTTCTATTTGGGCTGGAGGCCAGCGATTGCCTTTTGATCCTTCATCTTGATATTTTCCTTGTTTTCCTTCACATGAGCAGTTTCTGGGGTCCCAGGCACTTCCCCTGTTGGCTACCTATTTATAGTGTAGGGGGATGGGTCAGGCACCTGGGTTTCTCCTAGCCCAGGTTCCTGGGGAGGTAATAGGGTGCAGGGCAAGCTTCTCCAGGCACACATGGCTTCTCCAAGGCATGGCTGGCTAGTTCTCCTGGCCCCACTGGCTACAGGTCCCTGAAGGTGATGGCGGCCAGCAGGCTTGTAGTGGTGGGGCTGGTTGCTTCTTCTCCTGGTCCACGCTGGTTACCCAAGGGAGATTACTGATGGCTGGCATGTGTGTGGGGGCTGGGCTGGCTTCTTCTCCACACCCATGTTGGTTACCTGTGGGAAAGTCCTGATGACAGCCAGCCCATTGACATTGTTTTTTGTTTAAAATTACAGAATCTACTAATAGTATGTTGCAGGACACTTTGATGACTGAATAAACAACTTGAACATTATAGAAATGGATCTTAGGCTGTCATCTCTGTTCTCTTATTTTGATATGCTATAAATGGAATACTCAAAAACCAGCAAATATGAGCCATCAAATTAGTAACTTTACTAATTTACAGTCAACAAAAATATTCTTTTCTCTAACACTTTCTAACTTAAAATAATTAATAAAAATGGGCCATACTCTTGGGCATGGTAGCACATACCTATAACCCCAGCCTTCCGGAGGCTGAGGCAAGATCACTGTGAGTTTGAGGCTAGCCTGGACTACATAATGAGATCTTGGGAGTGGGGATGCTTTTCAAAACTATGACTGGAATTTTTCATGTGCCACAAAATGTGAGGATTTTTTTTTTATTTTGTTTTGTTTTTCTTTTTGTTTTGTACCAGGAATCAAACTCATGACCTCATGCTTGTCAGGCAGGTACTGTGCTGCTGAGCTATATCCCTGGCCCCACTAAATGTACCTTTTATACTCAATTTTCTTTCTGTGTCACAGGTATAAAGGGTCAAGTTTTTGATCAGAATAAAAATCCATTACCCAATGTAATTGTGGAAGTCCAAGACAGAAAACATATCTGCCCATTTAGAACCAACAAACATGGAGAATATTATCTACTTCTCTTGCCTGGAAACTATGAAATAAATGTAAGTATGAATTCCAAATTGTTATTTAAAATATTATTGTACTCACTATACTTACCCAAGAGAAACCTAAAGTCAAAAATATCCAAAAGGAGATATACTGGGGCAAAAGGAAAGAATATCAGAGTTGCAATTGGTAGCAGAGTAAAGTGAGTAGGAATATGACAGCAACAAAACAGAAAAAGAAAAACACTAAACAAAAAAATACATTTTTTCCTCACTGAAAATCTATTTTTAATATAAATTAAATCTTATTTTTATGATAGCTTTCATAATGAAAAATCCAAATTTATTGAGACTAGAGTGTGCTAAGATGGCGGAACAGAGGTACCTTGCTTAGGACTCTGTCACAGAGAAGAGTCAATGCAGCAAAGGAAAGCCTGTGTTTTAAGAAAAGGGGTGGGGGGGCTCTGAAAATTAGTAAAGAGGTGTTAGGAACCCAAAATAGCACGGAAAGTTGAAAACAACAAAGCAATCTGCAACTTCAGCCCTGGTTCCCAGTCAAGAAAGGGAGGCAATAGGACCAACAGTGCATAAGCTAATCAGGAAAGTGCCAGCAACAAACTGGCAGTCATTAGTTGCTGTTATTAGTAATAATGTGACCCCATGAAGGAATTTCATGCCTCAGACAACCTTGTGCTTATAAGTTTTCTTCCCAGAGTTTGCTTGATCATAGAACAAAACTATTGAGTCCCTTATGTAACGCAAGATTCACTATATTCTGCCTACAAGAAACTCACTTCACTGATAAAGGAACACAGAGACTGTGAAGGATTTGAAAAAGATACATCACACAAATGGAAACCAAAAGCAAGAAGAAATAACTATACTCAGATAAAGCAAACTTTAAATTAAAAACTGTAAAAAGAGACAAAGAATATCATTATATGTTGATATGAGGATAAATTCCAAAAGAAGATATAACAATTACAAATATATATGAACCCACCATGGGACCACCCAAACATATAAAGAAAATACTAGATCTGAAGGGAGAAATTGACTCTTAATAAAGTAACAGTGAGGGGCTTCAATATCCTACTTTACCCAATTCAGACATAAAATCAATAAAGAAATATGTGTTATACCACAATATATAGAAAACAGACCTAACATTTTATTCAACAGCAGCAAAATGCCCATTCTTTTCATCAAGATGTGGACCATTTCTACATGATAGATCATGTTAGGCCACAAGTCAAGTCTCAGTAAATTTTTTTAAAAATGAAATCATACTATGTACCTTGTAAGATCACAACAGTTTAAAACTTCAAATCAACAAGAAAATGCAAAGTATACAAACACACAGAAATTCGATAACATGCTAAATAACCAATGAGTAACTGAAAAGTTAAAAAGGAAAATTAAAAATTGATAATTAAAAATTAAATTGATAATTGATAAACTGCAAATAACAAGATACTAAAATCTGTGTGATACAGCTAAAGCAGCACGGAGAGGGAAGTTTACAGCAATAAAGGCACACATTTAAAATGAAATAGATCTCAAAAATATACCTCAAAGACAGGCAGAACAAACTAAATCTCAAAATTAGTGGAAGAAAGGAAATCAAGATCAGAGCATAAATAAATGAAATCTAGGGCTAGGAATATTGCTTAGCAAAAGCAAGGCCTACATTTAATCCTAATTTTGAAACATACTACAAAGCTATAGTAATTAAAACAGCATGATACTGGCATTAAAAACAGACACATAGACCAATGGAACAGAATAGTGAACTAGGAAATTAATCCATGTTCATACAGCCAACTGATTTTTGACAGAAGCACCAAGAACATACAGTGGAGAAAAAAAAGAATCTCTTCAATAAATGCATATACATATAGAGAAAAATGAAACTGGATCCTTTCCTCTCTTCATACCCAAACATTAACTCATACTGGGTCAAAGACCTGAATGAGTTAAACCTGAAATTATGAAATTACTGCAAGAAAACACAGGAGAAACACTTCAAGACAGTGATGTGATAATGAATTTGTAGATGGAGCTTTAAAAGCAACGCAACAAAAGTTAAATTTAAAGAAATAGGATTATATCAAATTAAGAAGCTTTTGTACCACAAAGGAATTCATTAAAGTCAGTATACAGAATGGAAGAAAATATATGCAAACTATTCATCTGAAAGGGATTGATACCCAGAATATGTATTGAACTGAAAAAGCTGAACACACACACACAATCAGTTTTAAAATGTTCTCTTAGCATGTCAGGCATGTCAGTACATGCCTAATTCCAGCACTTGGGAAGCTGAGACACAGCGAGGTCACAATGAGTTACAGACCAGCCTGAACTACACAGCAAAACCCTGTCTCTAAAAAAAATTAACATATGCTAAAGACCCAAACAAACATTTCTCAGAAGACAACATATAAACAGCCAACAAGTGTTGGGAGCTGCTCAAGCTGGAAACTGACCACATATGCAAGGCTGGGGCATGGCCAGCCCGCCCAAAAAAGAGCGCCCGGGACAAGCCACATTAAAAGACTGCTTCAGCCCAAAAAACACCTAGCCCCAAGACAATCCAAACAGTGGGTTGCTAGCACAACAGGGTGTGATGTGGTATTATTTGCTAAAATATATAAATAAACACCCCTGCAGTGAGGGGCCAGTTCCTTTCCTCCCATCTGGAGAGTAAGGGCTCCACCTGACCCCAGCTTTGTCCCTTCTTTTCTTATCCTCCTTGCAGTCCTCCACCCAAGGAACCTCAAGGGGCACATGGGTCGCGGCAAACAAGTACGTGAAAAACAATGCTCAATCTCAGTAATCATCAGAGAAATGAAAATCAAAACCACAATGAGATATCATCTCACCCCAGGTAGAAGGGCCATTATTATAAAGACTAAACATTACAAATGCTAGTAAGGATGCAGAAACTCTTATAAACTGTTGGTGGGAATGTAATAATACAGCCATTATGGAAGACAGTATGGAGATTCCTTAAAACACTAAAAATAAAACTACCAGATGAAATCTAGCGATTCCATTACCATACATATACCCAAAGAAGTTGTCATACAAAAAAGTTGTATCCCTCTATTTATTGTTGCACTATTCACAATAGCTGAAATATAGAATCAACTCAGCTACCCTTCAGTAAATGACTGATAAAAAAAATGTATATACACATAATGGAATATTATTTGTTCATAAAAAAAGAATAAAATCCTGTCATTTGAAGTAACAGAGTGGAACCAGAGGTCATTATGTTAACTGAATAAATCAGACACAGACAAAACCACAGGTTCTCACATCTTGTAGAAAAATGGAATGGAATAGTGGTCACTAGAAACCAGGAAGGGCAGGGGGCTCGTGACTGGAAAGAAATTCATAAAGGGTACCAAAATAGAGCAGAAAAATCATTTCTAGTTCTTCATTAGGACAATAGGGTATCTATAGATTACAACAATCTGTAGTTTATTTCAAATGACTAGAGAAGGAGAGTGCAAAATCCTTAGCATATGAAAATTAATTTGAAGAGACAAAAATGTTTATTACCCTGATTTTAGTATACACTGCATACACGTATTGTACAATGTGTCTCATAAATATATACAAATGTTTTAGTTTAAAAAAAATAACCAATATAGAAGTATTCCAAGCTTCATAAACTATCATTTAACACCCATTCAAATCTCTGCCATTAAAAAACAACTGGGGGCTGGAGGTGTTGGTCAGTAATAGCAGTCTTGTCTAGTATGCACAAAGCCTTCCATTCAGTCTGCAGTACCACAGAAGGTAGAAGGGAAGCATTGAGACAAAGTCCTTAGAATTCATGACAAATGAAGTATCTATAAATTTTAGCACGAGCAAATGGTACACATATTTTGCAATGCTATCCCCAATTTATGTAGGCAAAATTTCTGTTTTTAATTCTATTAAGATGCATGTTCCTGAGTCATTTCTTCCTAGGAAAAGAGGCATAAACTTGAGACAGTTTATGTGAATGAAGTGAGTGCCTCACGTGGTTGGCCACCTTTTTCTCCTTCTTTGATGTAACTTCTTTAAGAAATTCAGGATTCTTCAGTTTTGCTTTTTCATTTTTGGGTTTTTGTGTTTGTTTTGGTATGGAGTCATTTTTTACAGAATTGCTTCTGGGGAAAGGCAGTCATCTCTCCTACAGGAATTGCTCTAAGACAAGACTGTAGTAAATTTCTGAAGTTAAAACAAATGGCTAAAATACTAATTAGTAATTATGTGACTATTACTCCCCATCCCTTTCCCTCTCCACCATCTATAATAAAAGCATTTTCAGTGGAGATAACTTCTAAGTTAGTTAGCACTCATCTTATTTTTCCCGGTCATTTCTTCTACCAAAAAAGCAAACCTGGGCAAAGATTCATACTCATATGAACTAAACCAGGTAAAATCAAATCTTTTAAAGCAATAGATTTGTACCTTCAGGTCAGCTGCAAGGAAAATGACAATAAATTTGGAAATGAAATCTACTTTAAGAATACTTGTATACAGTAAAGATATTACCTATAAACTTGTAATAAAGGAAAAAACAACTCTTGGGGCCAGGGAGATAGCTCAGTAGCACAGCACCTGCCTGGCAAATGCAGGGTCCTCAGTTCAATTCCTGGTACCAAAAAAAAAGGAACAACTCTTCACTTTTTTGATCCATGAAAATGATAATAACAGCCAGGTATAGTAATGTACACCTGTAATCCCAACACTCACGAGGCTGAGGCAAGAGGACTACCATGAGTTCAAGGCCAGCCTGAACTACATAGCAAGACCCTGTCTCAAAAAAAAAAAAGGCTGGGTATACAGCTCAGTGGCATAAGCGCCTGCTTGGTAAGCACAAGGTTGTGAGTTCAATTCCTGGTACCAAAAACAAAACAAACAAAACACAAAAAAGGGGGAAAAAGGAAAGGAAAAAAAAAATGATGGTGGCAGAATCAGCTTTCTTCTTGTTCCTGACCTAACGTCAGCAGATGGTACCTGTTTCTGTCTTTATTTCATTTTGTGATTCTTGGCAATAGCATTAGCAACTTGTCAATAGGCACTAGATAACATGCCCCAGAGGCCGGGCAGATTGTTACATGCATTGCACAAAGGCTGCATTTTAGTGGTGGGTCTCAGTGTTTTCAGCGTTGGCACCAGGAAACATCTGAGATCACTCATACAATTGTTTCTTGTTTCTTCCCAGGTTACAGTCCCTGGACATGAGCCGTACCTCACAAAGGTGGTTATTCCAGAGAAATCCCAGCACTTCAGTGCTCTTAAAAAGAATTTTGTACTTCCATTTCAAGGGCAGTTGGATTCTCTTCTAGTATCAAATTCATCATGCCCGATGATTCCTCTATACAAAATGTCACCAAGCCACTCAGCTGCAACAAAGCCTAGTTTGTTCTTATTTTTACTGACTCTTTTGCACATATTTTTCAAATAAATTGTGAAACTCAACTCTCATCACCACTTAATCAGGGATTGCTCACTCCAAGTTACTGCAACTCTAGCACCTACTCGCCGGACTGCGATTGGATAAGAAGAGAGTGGATGTATCTAAATCCTGCAATAAGCAATAGTGCTGATAATGAAGGGAACTGATTCAGTCTTGATGATGAATGGAATATACCTACCTATCAAGCACTGCCTATTTACACTTAAATTAATCCTGAAGTAGTCCTAGAAATTTGTAAGAAACCTGAAAAGCAAAACAGAAGTTCCTGCAAGAAAAAAAGAAAATAAGGAGTTAAATCAGTCCTGGTGATGTTTGCCTATAATGCCAGCTACTTGGGAGACCAAAGCAGGAGGATCACAAGTTCAAGTCCAACTTGGGCAACTTAGCAAGACCCTGTCTCAAAATTTAAAAAAAAAAAAAAATTGGAGACTCTTATCTTCCTGGGTTCAATCCCCAGTACTCTCTCAAAAAAGCTAATTTTGTATACAAACACCAAAATGAGTATAAGTAACAAAGATGAAAATTTATTGATCACCTACTGTGTACAAAACCTTGCCACGAATGCTATCTGCAAAGAAATAGTGCTGTATATTAGTTTTCCAGAAAAGAAACAAATGATCATAGGACTTAAGAACAGTTTTATTAATGTTTTAAGAAAATATGAGAGAAAACAGGCAAACAGGTCTCAGTTGTCCAAGAAAATATAGCCCTGAGGGGACAATAATGTTTTGTCAGCACCAACAGTTAATTAGGGAAGTTCTCTCTCTCTCTCTCTCTTCTCTTTCTTTCTTTCTTGCTCTCTCTCCAAAGTCCTTGCTTTACTGCAGTTGGATGCCTCTGTCCTGTATGATGAGGACCCCACAGCCTACTAGAAAGCAACTCTAGCTTCTTGCCTAAGCCTCAGATTCATGTCCCACTGCCCCACTAGATATACCTTCCTGGGTGTGGCCCCTAAGTACTTCACACTCATCACATTGCAAATGAGCTTGACTTTCCCTCAAGAGAGCTGCTTTTAGTGTGGTATTCTCTATCTCAGTTATTGGAACCACCATGCTAGAAATCTGAGAATCATACTCAATACTTCCTCTTTCTTCTTGATCACATGTTCAGTCACTAAAGATTAGTTATAAATATCAATTCTACCCTGTCCTCTCCATGACAATTAGCGCGGCAGTTTAGGCCCTCTGATTTCACCTGTGCCACAACATTTTAACTGTTCTCTTGGTCACAGCCTCCTCCATCCTCCACACAGCCTTGGGGGCTACTTAAAACACAACAACCAATTGCTTCTATTTTCTGTTACTTAAACACAGGACATGCTTTTTATGTTCCCAGTGTCTGGAACGCCATTCTGATTCACTACTTTTTTTTTCCACCCTTACATTAAAACTCCACGTATCAACTCTAGCAAGAAGCTTTACCAACCATCATCCCATTTAACGCTATTCCACTTCCTCCCAGTCATCTGGGCTTCACAGCCCTTTCTCCTCTCCTCAGGATAAACCGTTTCTCTCTCTCAGTGAATTTACAACACTAATATAACTGCCTCCCTCATGTGTGCCTCTCCAGGAAGTGTTGCGCTCTTTGAGGCCAGAATCTACTTGTTTGAAAAATTCATTTTTATGTCCTCAGAGTCTTAACACAAGGCAGGGGTTCAGAGGACACCCTGCTACTCTAGACCCTTTCAGAAACTGTAGGGCTCCGAGTCTTGTTATGAAAGCAGGTCTTATGTCTTGGCAATCTGCCACTCACTGGTATCCCTGACAGAAGTTATGTTTACATGTCTCAAGAAAAGTTCCAAATGCTGTGCTTTTACTTCCATTTGTCATAAGGTTTGTAGTAGTGTTGCCCAGAAACGCACGCTACCTTTTTTATCAGAAGAAAACTATTTTACCATCAGTGCTCATTTGAAGCAACCATTCTGTACTGTGAAAGTTAGCCAATCTGAAAGATTGTAAAAATGAAAGAGAGGGGAAGGAGCAAACAGAAAAAACAATGGCAGTTCTTGTAGGCAGATCCCTAAGTGCTGTGCATCATTACGAAAAGTGAGTTGGCTTGGTTCTTATTTGAATTGTATCGGAAAATGAAACCACACTGATCTTGGCACATGGTAACAGCTTGAGAACCCACAATGGACAGAGTACATATACTGGTTTTTAGGTACCGCGTCTGTGCCAAACTTATTCTGCATGCACAAATCATACATGTTGTTATCAATAGTATTTGTAGTTTTTACTTATAAAATCTGGTAATATCTTGAATCTTTTGACCATTTTAATTTAAGCAGTAATTTATTATAGAATTGAAAGTAAATGTTAATGCAGAAAATTATGTTGGTATATTAAATATGAAAGTGTATAAGACTAAACTTGATTTGCCATCAAGCCCTAAGCCAGTGATGGCAAACCTTTAGAGCTTTCAGTGATAACAAACAGCATACTGTGGAACACACGCTATAGGGTCACCAGCACTGCCCTGAACAATTTTTCTATTGGGCATTCAGGGTTCTAACTTTTCTAAGCCAGCAATTTTAAAGGTACATGAACTGAAATTTGTATTGTTTCATGAGTTTAATGTAAATCTGTTACTGAAACAGCGTTTTTAAAATCAGAAAATTAGGGATGGGGCTTTAGCTCAGTGGTGTAATCGCATGTCTGGCAAGCACGAGGTCATGAATTTGATCCCCGGTACCAAAAAAAAAGTTTAAAAAATCAGGAAATTACATCAAAATAAAATTTAAAATCATTTAAAGGCAAACAAGGCTGGAGATATGACTTAGTGGCAGAACATATGCTTAACATCTGTGAAGCCCTAGGTATAATCTTCAGCACATTCACGCACACGTGTGCGCACACACACAAAACACATCAAATTCTATGGTCAAAATAAGTCCTTAACCTTCCTGCCTAACATCTTTCCCACTCCTGTCCACCCTTAGACTGACAGTTATACTCCTGAGGCTCTAATTCAAGTACAACGCCACCCCGATTCACGAACTTAGTTTCACAAGTTGGAAAAAGATAGCCATGTTTGTGTTTGTGTTGGAAGGAGGCTGTGGTCATGTTTGTCACCCGCTGTAGAGTTTGCAAACAAAAACGAAATTTTGATGAACAGTTTTGTTTGGGAACCAAATTGTTGTCAATCAACCAAGCACCACTGTGTAATCCTTTTTACAGAGGAACCAGCATTATAAAGGTTTTCAAGATCAAGAGAAAAAAGCAGGAGTGATAATTAGATGATAGGAAATCTGGGTTCAAATCCACTACACATTTAGTTTCCTAATCTGTAAAATGAAGGACTCCCTTCCCCCCATCAGAAACAGTAAAAGAGACCATTTTTTGGTTCTTTTCCAGGTGAAGGAATGATAATATTCAGATTAATATTCTGAAGATGATACAAGTACACCTTATTGAAGGTCAATTCTGCCTCAGTTACAAACAGAATTGACCTAAAAACAAACTTTGGTTAGCAAGACTGACCAACTGATACTTAAGGAAGCTTTCATGAAGTGACAACTTACCGGTGGACATACTCAAATTATAAGCAATGCTAACCTGAATCAAAACGTGTAAGGTATTTTAGAGAAATGTTAAGTTTCTACAGACAAGTGTCAGTGTTTATTTTGGTGCTTATCACATTCAGAGAAGCTGCTAGTTCTATCAGAAATGCTTAAAAGCCTCCTCAATATCTCTGAAAGTCTAGGAAATCAATGTTGTTTTGTTCCAGAAGCAAATTTGCATTTGTAATGTTTCTAAAAATGATGTAAGTTACATTTATGTATAGAAAGTATACATATCTAATGCTGGATTCAAAATATATTCTAGGGAATCCAGAAAAATAGGAAAGGCATTTTGTAGGATAAGTTATTTATTGAGAAGTTTGTTTCTTATTTTATATAGTAATAATATAATTGGTGTTTATTTTTTGACAGATCACTTGTATCTTCCTCCTGACTTCAGGAAAGAAAAATAATGATGGCCAGATTGGGTAAACAGCGCAAAGAGTTCTTAATGTTTAATTTTCTTTGAGTTCTTAATATTTAAAGTAGAAGTCTGAGTTTATTATAGACTTTGTATCATTGATAAGTAGATACTGTATTATTCATAAACCATTTTATCATTTTAGTTTTGAACTACTCTAACAACCATTTTTAGAGGTTACCTAGCTGACTTTACAAGTTTTTTCAGTGACTTTTATATTGTAATTAAGAACTTACTAAAATGAGCTATCTTAAGACTAAAGTTTACTGGGGAGGAGCCATGACTACCTCTGAGTTTAGTAAATCTAGAACTTTTGATTATCAATAAAAAATATTCATATAGTGAATGTTGTTTCTTTCCATTACCTTGAAAACAATTTTTTGTGTGAATGTAACAAAGACCATATACTAGAGAAAACTGCCACAAAATAAATCCTAGGGAAGACCAAATTTAATATTTTATGAGCCAATGATATTACAAAAACTAACCAGTACTTTAGAACATTTTAAATGTTATTTATATTATATATTCCAAATTAATCTGTACCATGAGATAGGGTATTCTATGGACAAGGTGATGCATGAAGTATGCTTTCTAGTCTAAAATAATGGAGGCTGATGATACAGTTTGAGTAGAATACTTGCCTAGTATGTGCAAGGCCTGGATTCAATTCCCAGCATAAGGGAAAAAAAGAGGAAAATTCACAAGTCATATTAATAAACATTCTAAGAATTATATAGGAAGGAAATGTATTTCTCACAAGTATACTTAGCTATAGTCCCATTTTCTTAAATAATTTAGCCTACTAGTATCTGTTGAACTAATATTCCTAGCTTTCCAAACACATTTTGGAAAATTTTGATATACTTTTTGTTCTATGTAACAAATTTTACCAATTTCCAAGTACTTCTGAAACACAGAGCATGGGTGCAAACAGAATTTGCCTCCAATAGAAACTGGAAAACTTAACAACCATAACCTACCTCATCAAGGCAAATCCAGCATGCTAATATAAACTTTCTAGTCTTAGGATAGAGGTCAGAATCAAGGGCACATAAACTTGAACAACAGTTTAGTTTCTACTGAGGCATGGCTGAGGAGAAAATAGCTAAATTGAATTTCTAAAAAGATAAATATCTAAATCTCTCGATGTAGAAAATAAACATGCCTATCATCCCAGTTAAGGGTGAACTGAGGTAGGAGTATTTCAGGTTAGAGGCCAACCTATGCAATACAGTGCATCTCTGTCTGAAAATAGATAAAATTCACATTTTGATAATGACAAAGTCTTTACTTGTTGGAAAAAATGTCCAGCTGTTTAAAACATCCATTTCAAATCTGCCTTCCCCAAAGGTAAGATATAATTTTAAAATGAACTAAAAATTTAAAACATTAGACATGAGGGGAAAAGTAAAAGAAAAGCTGTCCTAGTTATTTTCGCATTGCTGAGACAAAATACCCAACAAAGTTGAGTGAGAAAAAGTTAAGTGAGAAAAAGTTTATTTAGCTCACAGTTCACAGAGGTGTCACTCCATCGTCAGCTGGCTCCAAGGCAGGGTGGCATGGCAGAAAGGCATCACAGAGGACAAACAGTTCATGGTGGGCAGAAGGAAACAAAGTAAGCAAGAGACAGCCTTATATCTTATCCAGGCTACTTAGGGCAGTTAGAATTCACACCTAGTACCCTTTAGCCTAGCACTGCATTATCAATCAATCCCAGCATCACACACTCTAGAAACAGTCACCTCTGAAAAAGCCCCACCACCTATGGCTGCATGAGGCTTTGGGGGAACATCTACACACAAGACATAACATTCCACCCTTGGGTCCCCAAAGACTCATGCACATCTCTTTATGCAAAAGGCATTTGTACATCTCTTAAGAGTCCTAACAGTTTTGGCATTGCTGAAAAGTCCAAGTCCAAAGTCTTTTGACTTTGGGCAAACTTTTGATTTAGGGCAAACTTTTAGCTGCAAGCCCCTGTACAAATGAAAAGAAGGTCAAATACTTCCAACATTCAGTGGCCCAAGATATACACTTCCATTCCAAAAGTTACAAGCAGGGAAAGCAAGGAATGGAACAAACCAACACCAAATCCAGTAGGGTAAACATTAAATCCCACATTTCCCCTTCCAGCACCCCCAGCAATCTGTGGCAAGGCATGAGTGGTTCTGCCCCTATAGCACTTATAGTGCAGCTTCCACTGCTCTCTGGGGACTGCTTTGCTCCCTCCTTGCAGTCTTCCTCTGATGCTTCATGTTTCTGGCTTCTCCAGACTTCTAGGTTCTCCACTGCATCTTTGCTTCACACTCACAGCCTCATACACTGCCCTCTCAAGGACACACTGCCTAGCCTCGAAGGCCTTCTTCTGAAATCTGGCAGGTTTCCTGACCCCACAACTCCTGCATTCTGTATGCACCATGTTGATGATGCCAAGGTCAGCTGTGAGCTGGAACAGAAGCCAGGCTGCCTTCTCTCTTGCCTGTATGGGTCAAATGCTTATGAATAAAATTCTGAGGGATAACTTCCCTAGGCTACTGCCATTCTAGAACATGGTGCTTTGGGACTCTCTTCTCAAAGCAAAGTCTTTCACTTTTGCAATTTGAGGCTTCACAGAGTGAATTCCTGCTACTTCTTCTGATGCCCTCAGGCCATCTTTTCTAGTCTCCTGTTCCTTCTCAGCAATCAAGATCTCCTCTGCGCTGTCTTTGCAGTCCCTGGCTTTACCAGAGCTTCCTTTCTGGGCCAAACTCAATGTTTTTTAAATCATTTTGCTGGGCTCTTTGCTCTTGACTCCCAACATAAATCTGCCTATAAAAGCAGCAGCCATGCCACTTCAATATTAGACTGCCTTAAAATTTCTCTTGCCATATTAATTAGTCTGCCCTTAATCTCAGTCTCAGACAGAAGTCTCTGGACATGAGCAAAAGCCCAACTTCTCCCAAGGCATAATACAAATCACCTGAAGTCCAACAACCATTACAGTCCTTCCTAGTAAAACCCTCCTCAGTCTGGTCTTTACTAGCAGCATTTCTGTCAGCATTCTGGTCTTTTAAACTCTGACCAGAATCTCCCATCAAATACAGTCTAAGGCTTTCCAACTATTTCTCAGGTGGCAGCTCCATTCCTTTCCTAACTCTTCCCCTTCCCACAAGCCAGTTCCATAGGCTCTTATGCCACATGGTCAGGTACAGCACCAGTCACAGCAACACCACCACTCCTGCTAAGGCAAAATACCCACCAACCAAAGTTAATTAAAAGAGGAAGGTTTAGCTCACAGTTCGTAGAGGTTTCAGTCCATCATCAGCTGCCTCCAAGACAGGGTGGTATGGCGAAAGGAGAGACAGTTCATAGTGGGCAGAAGATAGCAAAACAAGCAAGAGACAGACACAGCTCTTTCTACCCCTTATCTATTATCCAGACTACTTAAGGTGGGTAGGACTCACACCCTTAATCCTAGTGCATTTGAGCCCAGCATTAGACCACGAAATCAATCCCAGTATCACACACCCTAAAACCAGCCACCTCTAAAAAAGCCCCACCATCTATGACTGCGTAAGACTTAGGAGGTTCATCTAGATACAAGCCATAACAAAAGCATAAATGGTTTGTCTATTTTTTGACAGAATTTATTTTTCCTTTTTTGGAGGGGGTGCTGGGAACTGAATCTAGGATTTCAGGCAAGCATGCTAGGCACATACTCTACTACTGAGCTAAATACCCAACCCCAAAGTTTCCTACATATTGTTCCTTTTATAATAAAAAGCAACTGATTTACAGACTAGAATATGAATTTTAGAACCACTAGTTTATGTGACTGGTAAGCTGCCTCATATATTCATTTTATTTCCAGAGTATTTCCTAAAATGCTGTCTTGGTTACTTTTTTCTCACTGCTGGGACAAAATACCCAACACTCAAAATTAAAGGAAAAGTTTATTTAGCTTACAGTTTTTGGAAGTTTCAGTCCATAATCAGCTGGCTGCAAGGCTGGGTGGCATGGCACTGGGGCAACACTTTAAGGCAGCAGCCAGAGCAAAAGTGGGGGAGGGTGGTAAAAGCAAGCCTTTTTTCCTCCCTTATATTGTATACAAGCCACCCTCCACACTCGCTGTAGCAAATGTACCATTCACCATTACCCCTACTGATCCACTAATAAAATTTTTGCTTCCTGTCCCCACAACCTTATGTTCTGCTGGCTTAGAAGTTTTGGTTCCAGAGCAGGAAAGACTTATACCAGGAAGTATAATTGTAAAATTGGTGATAAAGATACTTGGGGAAGAAGTATGTAGGTAGACCTCTCCATGTAGGCAGAGGATGTAGACTTGTTTCCCATGTAAATGCTCATCAAAAGGTGACATCATCAGAAGTAGACTTTAATAACCAAGACATACAAGTCAAAAATTTTAAAACTTATCCTAATTGATAAAGACATTTTTCCTTCAACATTGAACCGTGCAGTATTTTTATGCATAGTACTTTTTTAACAACTGAGAATAGAACTCTTGTATTTTCTTTGCTCTCTAGGCCAGCAATTATTCTTAACCATTCTCTCATCATTGTTAGGAGTCTCCATTAAATGTCTGAATTCAGTCCTTATAATGTCTGGAGATTCATCTAGTGAAGAAAGCTACGCACTTTTGTTTGTTTTTGGTATGAAAGTATTTTTTGCACAGGAAGATTTAACTTACCGTTGTTTTGTTTTGGGGTTTTGTGGTTTTTTTTCTTGATAGCAGGGATCAAACTCACAACCTCGCACTTGCAAAACAGGTGCTTATGCCACTGAACTAACTAAATCCTCGGCCCTTGTTTTGGTTTTTTTAATACTGAGAATCACTCACCACCTTATACTTGCCAGGCAGGTGCTTATGCCACTGAGCTATATCCCCAGCCCAACAAACACCTTAACACTAAAAAATCAGTTTTCCTAAAAATATTTCCTTTTGCCAATTTTTACAGTGGTTTTATGATTTTTAAAGTTGTCTTTTTAGGGCCAGGAATTTAGCAGTACTAGACTGTGATTTTGAATTTGGCCTTCCCACTAAAGGAACTTTATAAAACCTTTTATAGCAAAGAGTTGAGATGATGGTGAAAATAAGGTACTCACTTTACAGAGCTCTCAAGGTCTAAAATGATCCAGCAAATTAGATATCCAAACAAGTGTTTTCCCCAGTACTTATGAATATAATACCACAGTATCTATAATTTTTTTTTAAAAAGAGGGAGATAAAAGGCATTGAAGCAGGGCTAGAAGTATACCTCAGTGGCAGACAGGATGCTTAGCATGCATGAAGCCCCATGTTCAACCCCCAGGACCACTACCAAAGCATAATTTCCTGTTTAGGGAGCCTACAACCTTGTAGGAACACCTAATAACGCAGGCCTCGGCAAGTTCTAAACCAAAAATTAACATGCACAAAAGTGTTAAAATTTAACCCTGACAAATGAAATTCATACAAAGTAAGATTTTAATGTTTAAGTTTTGGAATTAGGAAGGTAGAAGACACTATGAAAAGTTGACTTTAGGGCCAGATGTGACGGCACACATCTGTAATCCCAGAACCTACAAGGCTGAGGTAGAACACTCCCAGGAGTTTTGAGGCTAGCCTGAGGTACTAAGCAAAACCTTTTCTGAACCCCACCCCCATACACACCCCCCAAAAAAGGAAAGTTCACTTTAAATTACTGGCAGGACATCTAATTAGTAGTAACATGCTCAAGGTGGTGAAGATGTGGGACTGAAACAAAGATGAAAACTTTTAGAAAAATTTTAAAAACATTTTTAAAAACAAAGCATGAAACTCAGATATATTTCAGTATCATCTTTTTCCTGAAAATAATCAATTATGGTTTTCCTTTACCCAAAATACTACTCCAACATTTAAATGTATTTCCCTGTGATAAAACATTAAACTCATGGGTAATTGGGGGGGGCATACTGGAGATTGAACTCGCAACCTCACGCTTGCCAGACGCTTATCCCACTGAGCTAAATCCCTGGCCTCCCATGGGTAATCTTCATTTATTGTGTCACTGCTATTTTATGTTGCTTTTCATGAATTCAGTTGTTATCAGTCCAGTAATTTCTTGACATAATCAACACCTCTGAACGCCTCCTACATGTAGGTAGCTGTAAGATATGTTTTGGGTTTTTTACAGGGGAGGGGTTGTTTTTATCTTTTTGAGACAAGGTCTCGCTATGCATCAGGCTAGCCTTGGGCTCGCTTTGTAGCCCAGGCTGGTCTGGAACTTCCAAGGATCCTCATACCTCAGCCTCCCAAGTGCTGAGGCTATAGGAGTGAGCCACCATGGCCAGCAGATATGTATCCTTTTTAAAGCATTATTTGTAAACAGCAAAAATTCCTTTAAGGGTGGTGCTATAGCTCAGAGGCCTTGAGTTCACACACACACACATACACACATCCCTTTATAATTGAAAGCTAATCAAATCATAAATATGATTACAAACTTTTAAACAACTTGCAAGAGGTTTTCTTAAGAATTTGGTTTTGAAAAAAATTTTTTTTGGTTTTGAAGGGCCTAGAAATATAGTTCAGCAGTGCAGCACCTGCCTGGCAAGTACAAGGTCCTGAGTTTGATTCCTGATACTAAAGAAAAAAAAAAAAAACAGGTTTGGGTGGAGAGGAAGGTTTTGTAGTCCTAGGGTTCACAGCCGACCACAGCTTCACATACTAAACACATTCTACCACCAACCTACACCCACTACCCTTATCAATTATTTTTAAGCTCATAAAAATTTTATAAATACATCAAACTCAATTCAGCATTGTCAGAAGGTACATACACTACACATTTTCCATAATATGATGCTATGACTACTTGTAGTTACTCTCATGAGCTCACAGTGACATACTAACATCTTTAGAACACTAGAAATTTTAAAAATCTAAGCTAAATAATGCCAAGGGGTTTAATAGATCTCTGGCTTTGGCATCTACAAGTTCTTGCTTTAACCTGTTTCTCCCAGCTTGAACCACCAGTGAGTGGTACAGACATGACTGCCCAATGGGCAGCTCGCAACACTGGTAGTAGAAACAGATCTAATAATCTTTATTGGTCTTTTTACTAATAAAGTAAAAAGTCACCCAACAGGACAGTCATACATGTACCATCAGTAGCTTCAAGGCTTCTAAAGAGTCCCAAGCCTTTGACTCAATAAATCCTTACTGAGTCCCTACATATATGCAACACAGTCAAGAAGTTCCTGGTTTTATGAGAATGTTTCTAACTGACCAGAGAAGTAAACAGTTAAACAGGATTAGACCACTCACTATATCACTTACTGAGAAACCACTTAAGCCAGTCCATGAACTGGAGAGCCAAGTGAACAGGGAAAAGAGGTGTCCTGTCCCTATTAACTTGCAATATCAACTGGCTTTCATTTAATTCAAACAGCATCACACTAGGCAGACATATGCATATTATCAGGATAAGGGAGCACAGGTCACTCCAAAAGTAGAATTCAGGCCTGCGTCTTTAATTACCCAAAAAGATTATGAAAAAATTTTAAGATTCAATAATCACATTTTTGAAACAATTCTTAAATGTTCAATAAATCATTTATTTATAAATCAATAATATACATACACTGAACCTAAAAATTTAGACAATCAAGACGTTATCATAAGCATATAAAACGAGACCCAAATTACAAAGCTGAATGCTGAATAACATTTATTACGTATGCTGTTATTTATAATCTCAATTGTTATTACTCTGGTTATTTTCACTATTTCACTGAAGATTCTTATTAATTACTATAAGTGGTATATTTTTTTACCTTATATAACATAGCACCAAATATAAGAAGGAACTTCTGAAAGGAAAGAAACTAAGGATTGGTGTTTCAGAGTATCTACACTTTAAATATTAAATCTTGCCACATACTTTTCCTCCTTTACACAAAAGGCTCTAAATAAGTTATATTTAAATGTCCTTATATTTCTTGCTTTGATGTTTATAAAATCTGTGTTGTCTAAATTTTTAGGCTTATATGGTTAAAATATATATTTTTACGGACATCAGCTAGTTGAAATAAGTTAGCACAATCATTTGAATGGGTTGTCTGCATACCGGGCAGGGCTTATTTCTTTTCTTTAGCTTCTTTGCACATGTGAAACATGACATAAGATGTCCTGTTTTGCCATGAACAATGCAACCATTTTTAGGTCGACCTTGGCAAATCACACAAGGTTCAATGGCATTAAGGGGAAAACTAGATTCCATACTTTCTTCTTTGTCTTGTGGTTCTTCCTTCTCAAACTCTTTAACATCTTCTTGACTGCTACTAATAATGCTACTGGAAGTTGATGGCTGAGAATAGTCCTCACTTTCTTGTGATTGGGAGGCTTGTATGACTTTATCATTATTTTCATCAACACATGACTCTTTGGAATCATTTTCCAAAGTTTTTTTACCATCAGGCACATCCAAGCCCTCATCTGCCTGTACTGAGTTTTTTAACTCCGCTTTTTCAGGGATTTCCCCTTTATCTTTCCCTTTATCTTCAGGAAGCCAATTCTCACGGAGCGCCCAACATCTGTTGCAATGTGATGGAAGGGGAGGATTCATTTCATTGCATGAAGTACATTTCCAGTAGTCCTTCAATGAAATAAGAGTTAGTTTCTATAACTCTTCAATTACTAATCACAGCAGTGAGAGCAATTTCAGTATGCTGAGGTAAAATGTATCACACCCATAACAACTGTCTACATTTCATTTTACACAAAATAGTTAACATGTATAACATGAAAACTACACTTAATATTGAATACTGTAAGTTCACCAAGAATAGTACTTTTATCTTCCCCATACAAAAGGTAACTGTGAGATAATAGATGTTCATTTATTTGACTACAGGCCTCAAATAAAATATAAAAAACCCTTATTGTAACATTGCCAAAACACAACAATTTTTAAAAGATTTTTTTTAAAAAAGTCAACACTGGATTGGGAAGAAAGTTAACATGCATCAAGTACATGATTCTAAGTACTTTTTTTAGCTTTACCAAGCTGAAAAATCCTAAAACTAAAAATGTATTTGTTGTCATATTGATGGTATACCTATGAAGTTATCTTTTTAAGGACAGACACACAGCTTATTCATTTAAAGCAAATGATAAGAGATTTTTTTCCTCTGTATTATAAAGTCTATATCCAACTTCCTTAAGGGCTCAATCCTAGACACTGAGCCTAGACTCTACCCACTCAAGCTAGATGCAACCTGCCTACTACCTCTCCTATCGAAAAGCCTCCTGACACGACAGTGACTAATACTCCTTAAAAATTAGTACTTTAAAATCATGGTTCATCCAAGTGTTCTGTATTCATAAAGGAAATGGCAAAACAAAATTCTTCTCATTGCCAGCTAAAAACCTACCATCCTTGGTCCCAATCCAAAATGTATGCCCTGTACTTCTCTATTTATTTCTGTATTCGTTCATCTGTAACTGCTAAGAGTTGCTTCTTTATTCAGTTTCTCTTTCTTCCATGCCACTGAGATGACAAACTCCCTCAAATTCCCACCTCTTTGCTGAACATACCCTTATTTTCTTTCTGAAATGAAGCATGGTTCTTACCTAAGACTTCACATGTGAAACTTGCACAAGAGGGACTTCCTATTATGCCATGAGTAATATTACTGTTTTTAGGGTGCCTGACAATTGACTTAACACGGTAGCAACAAAGATAGGGGCAACATATTCTCCCACACTGATGCTCCTTAAATGTCAGAGGTAGTTTCCACCATCTCCTAAAACCAAAGACAACAGTCTTGCAACACAAAAAAGGTGGGGTCCATGTCAAAGGGCCCAATATAATGAAATTCAAATTCCCCATGGAAAACAAATACAGCAACAGATTCTACAACAACTAAAATACACTACTTCAAATCAATCAGATTTTTAAAGTTTTAACTTTATAAAAACCATTTCACAGGCAAGTGAGGTAGCACACACCTCTAAAACAAGTACTCTTAAGAGCTTGAGGTAAGAGAATTACAACTCTGGGCAATTTAACAAAACACTGTCTCAAAATAAAACAAAGGGCTGGGGATGTATCTCAGTGTGAAGGCCTTGGGTTCAATTGCTAGTAACAAGAGGGAAGAAAAGTCACTTCAGGAGATGTATTTCTCTAATCTTAACTTTAATTCCTTAAAAAAGTAGATATGCACTTACAGCGAGGGAAATTTCAGGATCTTCTTCAAATGAGTCTGTATCACTTTCCCCTGTCTTAAACATAGTGACTCGATATACCTACCAAAACAAATTCATCAACATCAATTCACCACCATTTTTTCTTCAACCATGACAGTTTCTTAGTTCTAAATCCAAACAAATAACATGTGCCACTACTATGTATGAGAAATTCAAAAACAAGGGTAAGCTGGGCATGGTAGTACACACTATGGGCACTCAGGAGGCCAGGGCAGGAGGATAGCTGCAAGTTTGAGGCCAGCCTGGGCTACATAGTGAGTTCAGAATCAGCCGGAGCTGCATCATGAAATTGTCTCAAAACAAGCATCAAAACCAGGGCTTTAGCTCAGCTGCGTAAGTGCCAGGCTAGCTCTAAGTTCCCTCCCTAGTTGGGGGTGGGAGTGGGAGGGACAAGCAAACAAACAAATAAAAGACAAGGGTAAAATTGAGTGAATGTAAATAAGAAAAATTGAGGACAGTGAAATCCTCACAAATTATGGTAAAAGTCAATGGGTAAGATACTAAAAATAAAATATTCAAGATAAGTGTATTTGTAAATATGGAGAGAGTAAATAAGTAAACAGCTAAAAATGTTGACATAGGCACTTCCAGGAAACAGATGTGGTGGTACTACTTGACTTTAATTGTGTGGTTTACTTTTACAAAATGTAACTTAAAATTGAAAGAGGGGAACTGAATGAAATAATTTAAAAACCAGATTATAAGGCACATTATCAAGTCCTTGACATTAATAGGACAAAAATAAACCAGACAATAGGAACTATGAAAGCCTCAAACCAATATTCTAGTTTGAACAATCAAAGGGCCATAATTTCAAGAAAAATCTGAATACATTACATCTTCAATCTCATCAAAACGAATAACCATAGAAAGTATTTAACAACTTTCTAATATAATTTTAAAAATTACCTCATCGTCTTCATCTGAGAGTTCTTGACCTTCTTCACTAAGACTATAATCTTCTGAATCAAGAGATTCAACTTCAAATTCTACACTGAATTGATCTGAAACTGAATCCTGATCCAACCAATCACCTGAATGTTCACTTACACCATCATCCAGATCCTAGAGGGGTTAAAAAAAAGTGAGTTTAATATGTATGACCGCTTGGCCTTTGTCCAAATTTCTACTTACCCTTGTGCCTCTATTTCCTCCCCAAATTCATACTGTATACTGGTACTACATTAATTAAGGTTCAAAGTTACTATATTAATACTGTTTTCCCTGCTAAAAATCTCATTACATAAAGGAAAGACAAAGCCCCTTGGCACAGAGATGCATACATTAACACGTCCATTCTCTCCAACTAGGTAGCCTCTCCTCCCTTAACTAAATACGGACAATGCAGCTAGATCCTGCCTGTTTCCTAAACCAATCTTGACACTTTAATTTCCACATTTATCCTCACTGAAATAGTTTAACAGTTTCTAAATCTTTTTTTTTTTTTTTTGGGTACCAGGAATTGAACTCACAAACTTGTACTTGTCAGGCAGGCGCTTGTGTCACTGAGCTAAATCCCCAGCCCAACAATTTCTGTATTTTACAAGGATTAAAAAAAAAACAAAAAAGCAAATGTTTAAAATTTAAAAATGAATTACACATAGTAAAAGACATGTTGTTAACCCCACTCAAAACACCCACCATCACCTCAGACACTCTGATCCCACTATTCTTGCCACTCTCTGAAACAGGACTGGCAGTTCTCTTTTATGTGTTTAGTTGTATTCTGTGACTCTCTCAATGTCCTGAATCAATTCAAAATATTTACCTTCCATGATCATTTTGACTTTGGGGACAAGCCAGAAATTGCAAAAGTCAGATCTGGCAAATAAGGTGGATGAGGATACACTGTAATGTTTTTACCAGCCTGCCTTTCTGTTAATGGTACTTAGCAGCCTTATTACTCACACCTCTTAAACATACAAATGAAGACTTTCAGAACTGCTCAGAAAGTAGCAAAAACAACTGGGTAAATATTTGAAGCAAGAGGCATATTTTGAGAGAGACTAATGGCAATCTGTCTGTATTGTAATCATTTAAAACACTCCCAATATGAGAAATCTCTTCCACTTTATTCAGATTGCTAGTAAAACACAGATACAAATTTATTTTTTTATAAACTCTGAAAATAACTTTTCTTTTAAAGACAAAGGGTCTCATTAAGTTGCCCAGGCTATACTCAAATTTGCAATCATCCTCCCTTTGCCTCTCAAATAGTTGAGATTACACACATGCCATCATGTTTAGCTTAAGAATTTCTTCTGAAACATATCCAGATTTAATTATTTCTAAAATTCTGTATCTGCTCATCTTATTTCTCATTTTAGGATTTAGTAAATTACAGAGCCTACTATACTAGTAAGACCATTAGACCCCGAATATTTGCTATCTGTAGCTAAGGGCAGGATGAACACTAAGTTGAAGGCTACAACTGAAAAAAAAAGTATGTACACTAGTGTAGGAGTCAGGATACAGACATATCATTCTCAATTAGCCAGCAAGTAGCTACTTAACCATGGACATATGACTTCTAAAGGCCACAGCTATTTCATCTATAAAAAGAATTTGGATTAAATGATCTCTGCCATTTCTAAAAGCAAATAAAGCATTATTATTTTATGACTTCTGAGGCCAAAAACTTTTAGGGTGATATTAAGAAAACAGTAAAATCGGGCCAGGGATTTAGCTCAGTGGCATAAGCACCTGCCTGGCAAACGTGCAGTCATGAGTTCAATCCCTGGTACCAAAATAAAAAAAAAGAAAATAGTAAGATCAACATTCATCAAGATGCAGTTCAAGAGCTCTACTGACAATCAGGACAGAATTCAGTAACATCTTTAATAAAGTAACCAACAAACAAAAGCCTTCAATTAACTACTCTTTAGTGAACAGATATTAAAATAATGGGGAAAATCAGAAGAAAAATTAAATCTTAGCATGCTGCTCTTAAGGCAAAGGTCTGCAAATCTATCTGCAGTCTACTCAAAATTTTACTGAACATAGCCTTGCCCACTTGTTTACCTGTTGGTTATGGCTGCTTTTTTGTTACAGCGCATTAAAGAAGCAACAACAGAGACCAACGGTCCAGAACTCAAATACATAATAAACTATCAGGTCTTCAGAGAAAATTTGCCAACACCTATTGCAATATACAATGAAGAATGTGATACTGACATTGTTCCTAAAAAGTTTTGGCTAATGTTTAAAAAAAGAATGACATAGAAACTCTTAAATACTATATATTTTTTAAAGATTAAATAAGATCTTCGACTTTGCAGTCAGAAATACTTTGCTTTGACTGGTTTCAAATGTGGTAATTGTAGAAACCTTAAGGTATTTAAAAATTCCAAATCTTACTTTCCCCACCTGCAGGTGCAGACTGACTGCTAAGATTAACACTCCCACATGAGGTGAATGAAAATGAAACAGAAACATATACAATGTCCCATATACAAAGCAACAACAGAGACTCTAAATTAATGATATAGCTAGAATTCTGATACTTGGGTGGAGGATGCTAGTGAGACAATCTCTGTAGTTCAGGTTAGCCTTGAACTCACTCTTTAGCCCAGGCTAGCCTTGAACTCAAAGTGATCCTCCTGTCTCAACCTCCCAAGTGCTAGGATTATAACTAGCTCTGATACAACTTTATCAAACACTTAAGCTATCCAGGGTGTAGGGGAAAAAATACCTCCTAAGGGCTGGGAATGTAGCTCAGTGGCAGTGATTGCCCAGCATGTGCAAGGTCCTGGATTTTATCTACAGCACCGAAGAAATATTTAGTGGAAGGAAAAAAGGGAGGAGGGGAAAGAAAGGGGGAAAGGGGGAAGGAGGGAGGAAAGAGAGAGAGACACTGACAAGAGACAGAGACAGAAATACAGAGATCGAGGAAGGAGGGAAGGAGGCAGAGAAGGAAGTAAGGGGAGGGAGAGGGCAGTAGTAAAGAGACCTTACCTGATGTCTATACCTGCATATGGTAGATCCTGCAGCCTTGTTTCCTGGCACCTATTATAAACGCTTTGTCATCATTGCAGTGCTGAATATTGAACCTATGGTCTTGAGCAAACCAGGCAAGTACTCTACCACTGAGTTAAACTGACTACCCCTTAAAAAATATTTTTACTCTAAGTATTCAAGGTTAAGTTTGCATTGGAATCCTAAGACACACGGTTGAACCAAATTAAGTTGAGTTTCTTTTTTTTTTTATCTTTTTGAGACAAGGTTTCACTATGTAGTTCAGGCTGCCTTGAACTCATGGCAATTCTCCTACCTCAGCTTCCCAAGTGCTGGAATTACAGGTGTGCACCACCATGCCCGGCCTATTCCCTTTTTAAAAAATGTGTAACTTCAAAATTACATAAATATTAATATTTATCAGAGCATGGCAGTGCATGCCTGTAATCCTAGTCACTTAGAAGGTGGAGGCAGGAAGAATCTGACTTCAAGACCAGTCTGGACTACATAGCAAGACCCTGCCTGAAAAAAACAAAGAAAGAAAAAATATTTGTACAAACGTCCCCAGATCTAGTGCTATGCCACTACTTTCCACTTTTCTCCTAAACCTAGGACTAGAGACAGACAAATCTAAGTAACAGCTCTATCTCCAACTAAAATCTACCACTGTATTCAGCAGCAATCTCACATCATACATGTATATTCTCTCTGCAGGCTTATTAGTTCTGCCAGGCCTACACTGTAAAAATAAGAGCCTTGAGACTTTCGGCAACCCGAAAGAGAGAGACCGTGACGTGTCGGGACCTGCACAATGCGGTTGACTCGGGGTGCCAGGAGAACAAGGAACTCCTCCCCTCTCTGGGGGACGGCTGAGAGTGTGGCAGACTTTCGGCAGCCTGAAGGAGAGAGAACCTGGCGTGTCGGGACCTGCACAGTGCGGTTGACTCGAGGTGCATGGAGAACAAGGAGCTCCTCCCCTCTCTGGGGGACGGCTGAGAGTGTGGCAGACTTTCAG
>PVJX010000253.1:164638-183970 GCA_004027295.1 Dolichotis patagonum | reverse complement strand
CTGTGCGGTTGACTCGAGGTGCCAGGAGAACAAGGAACTCCTCCCCTCTCTGGGGGACAGTTGTGATGCTGCCGGCATGTGGGCTGACAATCAGACATCTCACGTCGTCCTGTCCCCCACTGTGTCTCCCCTCCCACTCCCCCCTGCTTAGCAAGTGGGAGCCAGTGAACTACACATCTTGTGAAAAGATTGGCTATGTTATTTAGTATGAGCTCCCCATATGCAAAGATAAGGACAACCATTGGGAAGAAAACAAGAGACAATATGACAGACAGTGAAGATCTCTGGTTGTCTAGCTTTGAAATTTATGCTTTCTTATGTCCCGTTCTGTTCTGTTTTGTTGTGTTTAATTTTACCCCCTTTTAAAATAAAACTAAAAAAAAAAAAAGAGCCTTGATTTAAAAATAGAACATTACCAGATTTGATGGAGTCTCTGTCGATTCACTGCTATTACTTCTTTCACAACATATCTCTCTTATTACACACAAAGCCAGGCTTTCATCAAAAGAAAGGGAAATATTATCTGATCTGTGGCGTTTTCTTTGTCGTTCACCAGACAATTCATCTGAATTTTCTTCTAGAGACATAAGAGAAAAAAAGGTATAGATAGATGTCCCACCATGACCAGCCTAAAATTTTTTATTTTGAGACATGTTTTCACTAGATCACCCAGTTTGCCCAAATTTATTTTAATTTGTAACCTTCCTGTTCCAGCCTTTCAAAGTACTGAGATTATAGATATGTGCTACCATGCCTGGCTATCTCTGACTTTTTAAATCAGAGATAATATACCATTTAAAATGGGTAGTTCTCACTGATTTTGTCTTTTTGAAAATACAGGATACCAGCTTCCTCATGGCAGGAGGACTGCTGTGAGCTCAAGGTCAGCCTGGGCTACACATCAGTTCAGGATTAGCCTGAACTACACAGTGAGATCCTGTCTTGAAAGACAAAACAAAAAACTTAAAAAGAACTAGAGATGTAGCTCAGTGTGAAGGACCTGGGTTCAATCTCCAATTCTACTCCCCCCCCCAAAAAAAATAAAAAACAAAGTCAGAATGTTAGTCAAATCTATCAGGTATAAATCAGAATTGTACTTTATATTAGGCATAAAATAAATTCTAAAGCCAGGCGTGGTGGCATATACCTGTAATTTCAACACTTGGGAGGCTGAGGCAGAAGGATCTCCATGAGTTCAAGGCTAGCCTGAACTGCACAGCAAGATCCTCCCTCAAAAAAAAAACATTTCTAAATAAGAGTTGCGATGTAGCTCAGTGGTACAGCACTTGGTCACCATATGGAAGATCCTAGGTTCAATCACAAGTATCACAAAAAAAAAAAAAAAAGAAAGAAAGAAAAAGAAAAACAGATCAAATGGCCAAGGGCCAAACATAAAGAACAAAACCACCCAATTACCAGTAAAAGGTTTTGTTGCTATTGCTTGCTGTTGTTGGGTTGTTTTATTTGCAGAGCTGAAAACGGAATCCTGGGCCTTTACACTAGTTTTAGTGTTCTACCTTGTCCAAAAAAAAAAAAAAAAAAACCAAAAAGAGTTAGGCATGGTAGCACAAGCCTGTAATCCCAGCACTCAGGAGGCTGAGGCAAGAGATCTTTGAGAGTTCGAAACCAGCCTGGGCTACAAAGTGAGCTCAAGAACTGCCTGAACTACATAGTGAGAACTTGTCTCAAAAAGAAAAAACAAAAATCTTTGATTTTTGGATTTCCTGTGTGTGAGAGACAGACAAGATAGACAGACAGAGACAGACAGACAGACACACACACACACACGAGTAGTTCCAGGCTGGTTCTGAACTTGCTATATAGAGCACACTGGTCTTGAACTGAAGTCTCCTCCAGTCTCCAGAGGACTGGGACTACAGATGTGCACCACATAATGTCTAGAAAGAAAATACTATTTTAATATTGGGGTGTGGGATATAACACTGCAAAATCTTCAAGAAACACTATCGGGACCAGACCATAGAGGCAGGGGATATAGCTCAGTAGTAGAGTACAAGCATGGCTTGCACAAGGCACCAAGTTTAATCGCCAATACCACTAAAAAATACAGTAGTCAAACTACTAAGTGACATAACTCAATTATACTTCATGATCTCTTTCAGGACCACCAAAGAATAGAAAGAACAACAGGAGATGCAGAAAGAGAATCAGAAAGTTCCCGCTGGGATCAGGGGTCAAGAGAAGTGGTCAAACAAGGGCCTAGGCCTTGATGGCGACATTCTCTTATCATCATATATGGCATGTCTTTTTTTTTTTGGAGACAGGGTTTTGCTATATAGTGCAGGCTGGCCTTGAGTCCACTGTGCAGCCCAGATTGGCCTCAAACTCAAAGCAATTGTCCTTCTACCTCCCAAGTGCTGGGATTAAAGGCATGTGCCACCACACCTAGCATGGCATGTCTTTAATTACAAAAACTGTTGTAATTTCTTTCTACATAAAAATCCTGCAATTTCTGATTTATATTAACATATTCCTGGGATAGATTCCCAGAGGAGAGTTACTAGAATAACAGGAGGAACAGAGTTCGTCTACAGTCCATAAGAATTTAACCCATTATATCAAGTAATACAGTAACTTGACACACAAAGACACCTAGCTTGCATTATCCGTGAAGATAAAGTTATATTTTTAAAAAATCCTTTTTGTCATTTATATTTACTGCGAAAAGTATTAACATTGAAAGTGACTTTTTTATGGCATGGTAATAATCCATGCCATTTAGTTATTAAGCTTTTGACTCAGCGGTGGATCCATCTATCCTATCACTGGGGAGGTAGGAATGCATTGTAGGGAAGCAGGAATGAATGCAGAATATCCATTCTAAATAATTTCATGCAGGGAAATAATTTCAAGTTGAAAGCTCACTGCAGAAGAGGCCTCTAAATGTCTGAGCTGCCAGGTCCTCATGGTGGCCCGAGGCTCCATGCGGGTGGGGAGCTCCGCTTCCCGCCCCTAGGCGGCGCACCTCATCTGGGGAAGGTGCCGGTAGGAAAATGTGGCAGGCCTCCGCCTGGGCCCTGGGCACTGCAGCCAAGTGCTCTGAGCAGCCCAGTGAGAAAGGCTGTGTGGTATATGCACCTGCCAATGCAGGAGAGCTGCCAGCAGTGCTGTCTTTCAAATGCATTGTACTTTACCTTTATTTACCTTTTAAATTCTTTTAAAATTCGCCCTACCAAAAGCTGTAAACATTAGTTGATTTTTTTGCCCCAAATAACTACCCATTTGGTCTAGGTTCACACATCTAACAAGACATCTTTTAATGTCCTCTGTTCTCATGTGTAACATTCTAGTCTTGGTATCTCTACATTCTATTTCACTGATCTGAACTATTTTCAACTAATTCTGTTTTAGCTGTTATGACTTTTGAACAGGCAACAGCCTTGTCCTCCACTTGTCAGTTCTATGGAAAAACATTCTCAGCTATTTTCTTTACCTCTTCATTTCTAAGATACCATTTATCTGTTTTAAAACTCCTTATGTTTCACTTATTAAAAACAATGATTGAAAAATTTCAGGTGTTATGGTAACTAAGAATACAGGCTAAAAGTGTATATCCTTCTCATTATCATGGTAAGAGAGAGCTGGGTAACTATAAATTCCAGTGAAGCAGAGTAAATTGTGCCTATAGTGAGAAAAAAAAACACTACTGAAATTACAGTGTATAAATTTACATAATATGAAAACAAGAAACTCATTCAACTAAAGCAAAAAAGCACATTTCATTATGCTGAAAACCACTAATTTCATTAGAAAAAGAACACCAAACAGCCATTTACTATGCCAAATACTCATATATATACCTGTCTCACTAATTGCTCTCCTTCTAGATGAGGTAGATGGCCTAGAAACCAAATCTGATGATGAAGGGCTCTCTTCTTGTAGCTCTTGCCCAGGATCCTAAGCATTCAGAAACCAGTAAAATATGCAAATTAAATTTACAACGTTAGGGAGTTAAAAATTCTGTTTTATATAACCTTTCCAATTTTTAAGAAACATTAGGCTAAAATAAATTTTTTAAAGATTACCTTTTGTTCACTCCCACCTTCAAGATAACACCTGTTCTCACTCACAGATGTGCCAGAGTCTAACGGTTCTAGAAAAAAATTCAACAGAATCATACACTAGGAAAGGGATACTCAAAAAGATCAGTCCAACACAAACACCACAGACATTATAACCTTTTGACAGACATTAAACATATACTTCTTAGGTGCCTTTCACATGCTAAATACTGGAGATAGAAATAATTCAATTTTAGTACAGAAGATACCTAAGAAGAGTATATATAAGCTGGGTGTAGTCGCACATGCCTGCAATCCCTACACTTGTCAGGCTGAGCCAAGAGGATTACTGCAAGTTCAAAGTTAACCTGTGCTAAATAGTAAGTTCAAGCCAGTCTGAACTACATTTCAAGATCCTATCTCAAAAAAAAAAAGAAAAAAGTTTATATAATACATTAAAAGACGTTTAAGATATCATTAACAAAGAAGACAGCATAATATGTATTTGGTAGGAATTGGGTGAAGGGAGTTAACAGCAAAAAATCAGGAGTCCCTAAGAAAGTACATGGAAATAAAGCAAGGATTGTATTTCAGATACCATGTGAAAAGCATTTACAAACAAACCAACAGTTCCTGTTGCAAGAATCTAATGGTAGTTCATTATTACTGGAATATAAGCAAGGTCAGATTGCAAAAGGTCTTGTTGTGTGTCAAGACAAATAGCACAAATGTCAAAAGCAATGTATTAATACATTCTTCCTAACAGACACTTCAGAACCTTCTCTAAAGCACTGTTGCAGCCACTTATTACTAAAAAGGTTTCAGTCCAAGAAATAAAACTGATTTTCTAGCTCACAAAACTATTTTTTCCTAAATCATAAGCATATCCGCACAATCATCAACTCGTAAATGAGAAGGCAAAACAGAAGAAAAAGAATGAAAGAAAGGTATCAGATTTGACAGTAACTGCAACACTATGAGCAAAAAAGTATTTAAAGCCTGAACTAAGGCATGGAAAAACATTGCTGAATAATTACAGTGATAAAAACCAACAAGACTTTGATACACAATTAAAGGAAGGAGTTAAAAAGATTCCAAGATTCTACCTGTGTTGTTCCATGTGTCAACACAGAAATTTTAGAAAGGTGAAAAGTTTTGGACAGGATAATAAATTCAGATATATAGATGTGCGGCTTAACCACCCAAATTCTGTATTTGAGATGTACACAATTATTCAAGATCATAATCAAATATTCTTTACCACCACCTCAAAAATATGTTCATCTCAATAGGAGTCATGCCTAAGTACTAATACTTTGATAACACCATTTTAACTGTTTTCTTATATACAAAGCATTACTTTTCTTAACTCGCACATATCTAGAAAATTTTAGTGCATACAATAAAGGAAATATCAAAAACAAATGTAGTTTTTACAGGGTTTTTGAGGACAGGGTCTTACTATGTAGTGCAAGCTGGCTTTGAACCCTCTTATATAGCTCACTGGCCTCGAATTTATGACGATCCTAGGATTACAGGCATGTACTACCACACCTGGTTATGAATGTAATTTTAAAAAGGTACCAGGTGTAACAAGATTGACCTGATACAGGCGTTTCAAAATTACTTTTACTGAACTGAATCTTTTTTTTTTTTTTTATCGGTACCAGGGATCGAACTCACGACTGCCTGCTTGCAAGGCAGGCGCTTATGCCGCTGAGCTAAATCCCCAGCCCACTGAACTGAATCTTAAACCAAACTCAAGATGAAATAAAACCAAACTCAAAGATGAAATAACCTAAGTAATCTATAGATTACAATTTCATTAATATAATTTTCATAGTCATCTGCCAAGATTTGTTTAAATTAATGAATAAAATTAATCCATCAGGGGTATGCACTTTATAAAAATTCAAAATGCTACTACAGATACTATAATTGTGTTATTAACTTCATATAGAAACTCAAAACAAAAAATGTGAAGTTACCTAACCGTTATTTTCACTCTGGGATAAAATGACGACCTTTTCTGGATTTTAAACCCTAATTCAATTTCACACATATACTTAACACCACATTAATAAAATTCTGTAAAGTATGATGCAGAACGCAAACTTGAATATGAATGGGACACGGGAAATAAAAATACCATATAATTGAGGGAATACTACCACAATAAAAGCTGAATATAAAATAGTGCAATTATAAAGTAGTCAAAATTCATTTTAAGAATGTTTCTTAATTGCAGGTCTTGAAGGATAGGCTTTTGGAGGGCTGTCATGTGCCGGAGCCAGCTCTTATCAGCACTCCAGACCACATTACATTACTCTTTCACATTCAGTATTTATAACCTGAAAATAACAGTAGTTATACCAGAGAAATTAGCCACCACTATAAATGAGGACTTTTCTCCTGGAAAGCTATAAACATTTATCAGAACACGAATGTATGTATATATGTACACATGCATCCTTCTGAAACGAAAACTCAGTGCCTTCATCAGATTCTCAAAGGGAGACGCAATCCAAAAATGATTGGCTAAGAAACTCCCAGCAGGGAACTAAAATGCCACTTACCTATAAAAATTGATAAGCAATGTTTTATCTATTGCAGAGAAAGGGGTGGGAGTGGGAAAGGGATCCACTGTTTCAAATGGCCTTATGCAGTTAACTGCATTATTTCCCACAAAGCATTTCAAATATGTTTTACAAAGTATCATCAGACCTCTACTGATCCTTTTGAAATTATCTACTTTTCAAAATAAATCCTAACTTTGATATTCCAAGGTTTAAATTGATATAATAGGATTTTAACCTTATACTGGAATCTGTTACCATATTTAGTTTGCATGTATATCTTCCTACTAATTTATCATAGTTATTATTAACATATAGTAAAAGTAACTTCTAAAGCATACCATAGGAATACAGGTATTAAAAAAAAAAAAAGGAATACTGGTATAGCTCACAGGCAGAGTGCTTGCCTAGCAAGTATGAGGGCCCTTGGTTTGATCCCCAGCACTACAAAATTAATTGACTGAGAGAAGCCATGCCTGGAATCCTAGCTACTTGAGGAGGCTGAACCAGGACTGAGTTTGAGACCAGCCTGAACAAGTTAAGTAAGACCTCTAATTCAAAAAATTAAAATAAAAAACTGAGTAAGGAAAACCACAATTATAAAAATACGTATGACACATTTAAACACCTTTGAAGTACTTTTTTTGGTATGGCGCTGGGGATCAAAACCAGGGTCTTATGTACCTTATGCATGCTAGACAAGGACTCTTATCACTGAGATATATACTCACAACCTTTAAAATGTTTTGATGGTATAGTATTCAAAATTAACTTACCCTGTTGATTGACTACTATCAAGTTTCTGTAGATCATTGTATATATTTTCCTTTTTGAAAGAAAAACAAAATCAAGAGATGTGCATTTTAAAATAAAATTCATTAAATTGGATTTAATCATATTTTTAACTGTATCTAGTACATGAACTACTACACATACTCATAACTACATTTCAGACCAGGGATGTAGCTCAGCGGTGTAAGCGCCTGCTTGGCAAACATGAGGTGGTGAGTTCAATCCCCGGTACCAAAAAAACAAAAATTTCAAACACTACATTCAAATTACATCCCTGGCAAACCTCTAGTCCCGAAAAAGCACCAAAATAATTAGCAACACAATGATAACCCACAGCTACTTCCAATAATCCTAACAGTTTATCTTAAAGAGTCACATCTCCATTTTTTGACAAGTGCTTTCTGTTTATAGACTTCAGCAAAAGAGCCCAAGGAATGGGGATGTGTAAGCAAGAGGCAGATTAGCATATCTGACTAAAAATGTTTTTGACTTTTGAATTTGACTACAAATTTCTGAAACAAAAATTTCCTAGCACTGTGCTTAAAAACAACTACTTAAAGAGAAAATAGCTTATGTCAAATCCATTATATAGAAACCAAATCAAACTTAGACCAATAATTTAATAATTTTCTTTCTTCAATGTAAAATTAAAAGATAAAGCAGTGTTTATCAATATAGAATGCGAACTTAACCATGTACCAATCACTGTTCTAGACGCTCAGGAAAACAAAGAATGATAAATCTCTGCTCTCATGGAACTTACCCCTAACAGGAATTAATATATTCCAGTGTTTACTAAGATCTCTCTTTCCACTTGTTTTTAAACTAACGTTCAGACAATGTTTACCTGTTCAAAGATAGCATTTCTCATTCTCATGGTTAATTAACAATCCCAACTTTTTTTCCACTCCTGAGAAAGACCGATAAAATAACTTTTTTTTGCAGTGCTAGAGATGGAACCCACCCCTTCCAGCATAGTAGACAGATGCTCTATCAAAGAGCTACTGCTGGGGATTTAGCTCAGCGGCATAAGCACCTGCCTTACAAGCACACAGTTGTAAGTTCGATTCCTGGTACCGATAAAAAATAAACAAAATAATATATAAATGCTTTGCATGTGCTAAACACTAGCTTCTTACACAATGTTTTTTATGATGTATTTATAACCTTTATATGAGGCACTTACATTATTCATATTTAATAAATGCAGAAATTAAGGTTTAGAAAGGTAACATTAATTTACACTTGTAGTAAATGATAGGACTCGATCTCAAATACAGGTTTATATAATTTCAGAGCTCAGGTTCTCAGTATGTTACCAGAAAGCAAACTTCAAGGCTGGGCATGTAGCTCAGCAACAGAACACTTGGCCAGTACGGAAGCCCTTATTTGAAACCCAACACCACCCAAATAATAACATTAGTATCTTTTATATACATCAATTAATCTTGACACAAGGGGAGTATAGAAAGTAAAGCTGAACTGTTTGCACAGCTGGCTTTTTACCTGTGTTCTTTCACAGAGAAGCTTGGTACTCCAAACAAATCTCCTAGAAGATCATTTGAACAATATACAATATGTTGTTGTTTCTCATCATATAATCTTTTAGTCATAATATACTGGCCAAGATAAAATATGACCTGAAATAAAAATACGATTTCTGAGCATTAAAAAACAAGAACAAACAAAAAAAAAAACTATTACTTTTAACAATATCCCATTTATCTGAACAGGATTAAACAACCAGAACCCCAAGCAGATGGACTAACATCTTCTGTATTCTAAAAGAAGCACTTTTAAACCTTTTCCTTTTAATAGAAGCAGAATAATTATTTTTCTAATTTACTTACACATGAAATTTTTTCCCTTAAAAAAAAAGAAATTTTTTCCCTTACAAACTAAATGTCTGCTATGTACCTGCTAAGGAAAAATGAAGTAAAACGTGAAAGTTGCAAAAATCAAAACAAAAAGCTTACAACATATGGCAGTGACTCAGTCATTTATTAGTCACAAACACCATCTACCGCAATAGCCTCTGAGGTTATCACAGAGGACTAACAGGAAAATGACAAATGACATCTATCCAAACACCTGGGAGAATTTAATCAGTGAAATAAATCCTTAAAAATATTAATGTATACTACAGTAAATAATCAAAATAAAGACCTGAACCACTTAAATTATATATACTATGCACTCCAAAGAGAAAGAAAGCAATCCAGTTTTAAGTTATCCCAACACAGGGGCTGGGGATTTAGCTCAGTGGCTTACGTGCCTGCCTGGCAAGCGCGAGGTCATGAGTTTGATCCCCGGTACCAAAAAAAAAAAAAAAAAAGTTATCCCAACACAAACCTATTAATCACCAAAACATGTATGGCATTTTAGAGTTTACAACATAATCAGTAGTATCATTCTTCTGATATTTATAAAGTTTCATACAGTTGTTAGGTATTAGAATGGATGAGAGGGCCAGGGATTTAGCTCAGTGGTGTAAGCACCTGCCTGGCAAGCAGGAGATTGTGCGTTTGATCCCTGGTACCAAAAAAAGGAAAGGGGGGAAGGGAGAAAGAAATGGATGAGACACGGAAAATACTTCAAAATAAAAACTTAAAAAAAAAAAGAGGAACAAAGATGGGGCTGGGAATTTAGCTCAGCGGCATGAGCGCCTGCCTGGCAAGCGCTAGGTTGAGCTCGATTCCTGGTACCAAAAGAAAAAAAAAAAGAGGAAAAACTGTATCTATCCTAAACATACAGTAACTTTTTCTTGGCATTATTCCCTAAACAATATGTTTATATTTATATTTGTTGTATAATCTAGAGATAACTGAAGTATATGAAAGGATGTGCCTAAATTGTATACAAAAACTAGTCCATTTTATATGAGGGACTTGAACACTGTGGGTGGGGATCCTGGAACCAATCTGCTGCCAACAGCAGGGGAGGACCATATTAATATGTTACTATTATATAGCTTATTCAAGTCTTTGCTGCCCTTGATCGGTTTTTTAATTTCTATCTACTATTAAACCTGAACTTTGTTTCCTTAACAGATTATGTTATGAAGTCAACAGCAGATTAACAGCCCTAAAAACATCAATTACCTTAGTACTTACCTGCAAATACTATCTAGGAACTTAGCTAGCTAAGCAGGAGTCAATCTTAAGAAAACAATCTTGAAAGACTATGGATTGGAGATGGTTGACAGGCAGTGAGAAAAAAAGGAAACAGAGCTACATTCCCTCTATCAAGCACTGCTTCAGAAATTTTATAAACATGCAACTGAAAAAGATCTGCAATCTCTTCCAACCTCATTATACTGTAAGAAAGGTAGTTTACTATTTTAAATCTAAGCCCCTATAAACTAGAAGAGATGGACAATATGCATCATCTCGTTCACACTGAAACTTTGCCCACAATAGCCCTGTCTCTCACAGGAAATCATTCTTCTATGACCAAATTTCAGAGCAGAGAACAATACACTGAAATGCTATACCTATTAAATAGACCACATTTGAGAATCAGCTCACCTCGACCCCAGAATTCAGTAAACTTTACTCATGTATCTTTACTGCAGACGTTCTTAACCTGGGATTCAGGGATGCCCAAGAAGTCCTTGAATAGAATTCAGGGGATCCAATAATTTGGATTTTTAAAAAATTCTGTCTTTATTTTCACTCAATTCAAACTGCAATTTAGTTTTTCCTTCAATTACGAACACAGGCAACAAATCACAACACTATTAGCAGTACCTGTGATTTTGTCACCAGTAAAAATCTTAAGTTTTCATATTACACTGTGCTTTGTTGAAGCATGTCAAAATATTTCTATACCTCACAATACAGAAATATCTGCTGAATTTCAGTAATGTTAATTTAAGAAGTATTTCACAAACTTGCTTACTATTTTAATAACTGTATTTTTTGTAATCATATTTATTTTACTTTGTAGATTGAAAAATATGATTCTGAGGAGTTCCCAATCTGAAGATTTTATCAGTCTGCCAAATGGGTTCATAGCACAAAGAGACCAAGAACCCCTATGGGCCTACTTCTATCTCTGAATTCTTGGTTGAGAAATTAAACTCAGGCAAGCATAATTAGAATTTTCAGCCACAAAGCATAGACCAAATGATCCCAAGTGTTGCTGCTTACTGCAAAAATCCTCTATTTGGCTAATTTCTCCCATAATCTTGAAAACTATGGTTAGTAAGACATTGGTTACCTCTAGTTCAACTTACCTCTTTCATAGTATAAGTGTCTTTTTGTGCACCAACAGACTTTAACAACTTCAAAAGCAATGGCTTTGGTCTAACCTATAAAGAAAAAAAGCTATTATTGTATTGCAAAATTACTCTAAAATTGTAAGGCCTGCAACAAATACATGGAGAAAGTAGTTCAATAAAAGTAGCAAACACGGGGCTGGGGATTTAGCTCAGTGGCTTAAGTGCCTGCCTGACAAGCGCAAGGTCATGAGTTTGAGCCCCAGTACCAAAAAAAAAAAAAAAAAAGTAGCAAACACTATTTAGCCATCTCACCAAGTTAGAGCTATAAAAATGAGTTGTAAGGTTTTACTAAAGGGAACACATTATGCAAACTGAATGACATATATATCCTCGGGTATGGAAAAAATGCTAGAGGAGATCTAATTATTAAGCAATTATGGAATTATCAAGTAGCATTAGTTGTGACCAAAAACTATAGCAATCCAAGATGGTGAATATTATTTTTTCTCTGGCTATTTCAATCATTTGCTTATTGCCTTAAAATCATAAATGGCTGAGATCCAAGAAGCTTACCCTAGGGTACAGATCAAATAAGCTTATTTATTGTAAGTGAAATTACAGAATCCAAGGAAAAAGAATAAGGTAAATCCTGTTACTTCTAGGAACTAGTTCCTGGATACTAAAATACTTAACCCAAAGCTGACATAGGTAATTAGAGCAGATCTGCCACTACAACTCATGATCCCCAATGACAATTTAGCATTTTCTTCCAATTTGGACTACAGTTCAAATAGCTACTTAACAAATACATATTGTCTACTACGTTCCACTGCTAGGTGCATGGGGGGGGGGGCACACAACCAGCCACAAGGCTTGTATGTAAGGAGTCTGGTCCAGAGGTTATTTAGTATGCCTGATGCTGATCTAGAGGTTTTGCCAAGTGTTATCAAGAAAGTAAGTGGCAATGTAAGGGTTGTAATGTGCTTATGCTCTTTCTCCCTGCCTGTTGCTGTTCAACATCTACAAAACTCATTCTTTTAATTTGTGTCTGCAACTCTTTGAATCTGACAGCACCCTCATTTGGGATCTAATGTTCATAACCAGATTTAAGAAAACTGCCTATTGGGAGCTGAGGATTTAGCTCAGCGGCAAAAGTACCTGCCTTGCAAGCGCGCAGTCCTGAGTTCCATCCCTGGTACCAAAAACAAAAAACAAAACAAAAAAAAAACTGCCTATTTCCAGCTAATCAAGAGACGATTTAACTGAAAAACTTATAATCTACTGTAAACATGGAAATGAATCATTATTTGTTCCGAAATACTTCTGAAACATACTTACACATGAACTTTACTTTCAGATTAAATAATGAACTATATCAGAAAAGATCTGAAAATTACTTTTTTTTCCTATTTTTCATTAATCTGCATATCACTTGTACAGGGGCCATGTAAATCTCTGTATCATTTCAATTTTAGGGTATGTGCAAGCACCCTCCCCCAAATCCTTACATACAACACATAAAATTACATTAATTCAGTTTGCAATGGAAACCCATTTTTGGTCAAGCCTTATAAAGCATGAATAAAAAAAATACTATAAAATACTCTTTCCAGTGCTATGGAATAAACCCAGGGTCTTGGTAGAGTACTAGGAGTACCTCCAGCCCTTGTCCTGAAACTGTACATAGTTTAGAAGAAAAAGATAAATTCCAGATGAAGATTTAGATACAAAAGTTTAAAATACTAGAGAAGACAACCTATATCTGCATAATGCTGGGATGGGAAAGTTAATCTAAAGAAAGTCAACAAATCTGACTTCATAAAAATGTTCACCATGGAAAAACAATTTAAATGCAGAATTTGCAAACAATCAAAGTTCAATACACCTGAAATGCAGAGAACTATTCAAGTTACAAAGAAAAATACAAAGAATGGGCACACAAGCCCAGACAAATCCCAGAATAAACAAATGATTTCAAAAATGAAAAGCTGGCCAGACTCACCAGAGACCTTAGACATACAATTGTAAACATCATAACACTTTTTACTCCAAAAAGGTAATAATAATAGTAAAAGACTGATTCATATCAATTTACTATATATATCTCTATATATCTCAAACAAGAGCTCAAAAGTTCCCAACAAAGGAATTTTAAGTATTTAAGGGCATGGAAATGCTAATTACCTTGATTTTATCATTACATGTATACATGTGTCAAATTACCATACTATATCCCTTAAACGTATACATGTCAATTTTTTTCTTTGTTTCTTAAACTTTATAAATTATAATATATTTGAGTCTATGAATTTTATTTCATACATTGTTGTTATATATACCTGTATAACGATACAAGATCAAAAGATATCTGATATATTTAAGAAGTTTCAGCATATCCTAGAGGGACAATAGATATTTGAAAATAAAAGACTTTTGTTAAACTGTAGGTCAACTATATAAAAACGAGCTTTCAAGAATAAATATCAATGTAAAGGAGCCAGAGCATTTGTCTACCTTCTCTTTTTCTGCTCTTTTAAAATGTACCTTCTGCCAGGGATTTAGCTCAGCGGCATAAGCGCTGTTCAATCCCCCATTTAAAAAAAAAAAAAAAAAAAGGACCTTCTTCCTTTATTTTAAACCCCTTGCTGGCTTACTATCCTGGTAGATGTGTTCCAGCAGAGCAGCAGTGCACATATGCCACTCCAAAACAACACTCTCTGGAAAGCCAGGGACAAAGCAGATATTTAATTGGCAATGCCTTCAGAAATGAATCAAATACATTCAGTGACAATGGGGAAGTCTGAGCCTCAAAGTGTCACCTCTATGGCAACAATACCAAAATAATGTAGATTTACTGAGTTTATGAAAGAGGGTTCTTATCCATATTTTTCTAAAAGAAAAAAAAAAGCAATTCTTTATCAGTTGTAATGGTTAAATACCTCCTGACTTTGGCTTTCTTTTGTATTTTATATTTTAGTATTTCTTCACAAAATTTAGTGGTTCTTTTTCAGGCTCAAACATCTGGCATCCCTTTGCCTGCAACTCTTTCTACATTTAATGGAATCTAAGCACTAACCTAACATGAGCCAGTAAGGCAGATGATGTGGCACTTAAAAGTCCTCAAGAATAAGGTCTGAAATAAAAATGAATTGTAAGCTGCGCTACAAAAACGTAACTTTCCAAGATAGGATTAATTTTTTTTTTCAAATAAGAAAAATTCCTCAAACTTCATCCCGCTGAACACATACTAAATACGCTCTCCATATGTCAATTTTTAAAAACATAATATTCAGTGTTGGCAAAAATGAAAACTATTACATCTCCTTTTTTTTTTTTTTATAAGACATGGTCTCCTTCTGTAGCCCAGGCTGGCCTCAAACTAACAGCAATCTACCCCTTGCAGTCTCCTACTGGGATTACATGTTTCCACCATTTCATCCTGTTTGTCACATTTAATGGGCAATCAAACATGTAATTCAACAAAACAGTTCTATGTCTTTTTTTCTCAAAAACAAGATAAAAGCTGGGTGTAGTGGCAAGGTCTCTAATCCTTGATATTCAGAACACTAAGGCAGAAGGATTACTAACCCGAGACTAGCCTTGACAATTTAGCAAGACCCTACCTCAAAGTTTAAAAAAACAAAAACGCTGAGAGCCAGATACAGTGATGCACACCTACATCCTAGCAGTGAGGGAGGCTGAGGCAGGAGGATCACAAGTTCAAGTCACTCCTGGGCAATTTAGCTAGACTCGTATCTCAAAATTTTAAAAAGGACTAGGGATGAGGATATAGTACAGCACCCATGAGTTCAATCTCCAGTACCACAAAAAATTCTAAGAAAAGGGTTGGGGATGTAGCTAGTGCAAGACCCTGGGTTCAACCACTATTTTGTTTTTAAAAAAGGAAAAACAAGGCAATTGTAAAAGCCTATCTAATAAGGGTAGGGAAGTAACTCAGCGAGTGGTTAGGCATCTGCTAGCATGGAATTGGATCCACAACACCTTAAATAAATATCCATGAAAATATAAAAAAAATGGCATAGTTATGCTATACAATACTATGCAGCATTAAAAAGAATTCTGTAGATTTTATTTATTAAAAAGTTGTAGAACACTTCTGGTTTAATCCTATTTTGGTAAAACATTTAAATTTTCACGTGAATACACTGCATATATAGGTATTTACATACATACACACATACACACACACACACACACACACACCCCTTAAACGAAAGCATGAAGAAAAACAGGGGACTGGGGGTTTAGCTCAGAGTTCGATCTCCAATACCAAAAAAAAAGGAAAAAAAAAAAAAATCACAGGAATTCCCAGGTTTTACTTCGCATATTTCTTTCTGCAATGCCTAAAATCTTTAAAACCAACATGAGCTATTTTTGTGACTTTTAGAAAACATCTAAAAAGTTAAAAACTGGAAGGTTAAACTAGAAAAACTGGGTCACATGATAAATATAACATCAATATATCATCATAACGCTTATCAGTGTAATGGTACTCTTACAGCGCATGTGATGAAAGGCTAAGAAAACACTAAATCTTAACAGTTCACTTTTTCTCCATGCAATTAAACCTGAGAAAGCAGAATTGAAGTTAAGTACATACTTTCACTTCAAAGCCTTACTATAATCCAGGTTTATGGAATGATCACCGCATAAAATATATTATTTTCTAACATTACACTTGAGACAAAACTACCAACCAGGGTCTCTTGCTCCGAAGCAGGAATCTGTGAGGTGCTTACAGCACCATCAGTAGACACCGACATGTTGGTATTGCACATTGGCCTACAAGTAGGAAGAAAACACACACACGATAAAAACTTGAAACAATAAAACATCTGTAGAAAAAAACAAAACTACATATAAAGATCATGCCTTTAGATAATACCTTTATAAACTAAAACTATTACCTAATCAATCCTTACCTGGATCAATACAGAAAACTTGCTGTATGCCGGTGATCCCAGGTGTCTACCTCCAATCGCCAGTGAACACAGCTGGGGAAAGACACGGTTTAAATAGCCTCAGCTGGAGACAAGTCAGGACTTAGCTCCTCCAACTGCAGACTTGGAACGTGTCTAAACTTGACCAGCCCAAGAGGAAAAGCTGACTCAACCCGCCACGGAACCAGCCCAGTCTAGCCCAGCTTGGCGCCGCGCTCCAGGGGGAGTCAGCCGAGCACCTGTCACCATCTCGAACCCTGTGGGTCCCAGCCGGTATCCAAAGCCCAAATAGCCCGTAACCCGGACTCCCAGCGAGACCCCAGTCCCCACGCCCATGCGCGCCCCCGCCCCCGCCTAAGGAAAGCGCGGGCCCCAGGCTCCGCCCCCTCCCGGGCTGAGACTGAGGCGCTCTCTTCCCACAAAACCCTCACAAAGCCACGCGCCCCTAACCGCGAAGAGAACAAAGGCTGGAGTCGGGAAGAGAATGGACACGATGACGACCAAAGGGGCCCGTTCCCAGCTCAAACACAAATCTGACACACGCCTCAGAACAATACCTGTTCCTCACCGCGCGGGGCTTTTGCGCCTGGAGTGAGGCCAGGGTTCCCCACAGGACGCCTCAGATCCCGTAACCCAGCGCGCGGAAGCCCGATGCCATGGGCCTCGGCGACTATTCTCGCGGGCCCAGGCCACTAGGGCGCTCGGACGCACTAAGGGTAACGAGGGAGGAGGCTCCTGGTCTCGGGAGTGGCTGGACCTCCGCCGGGGAGAGGGTGGGAGTCAGAAGCTAACCCCGCAGACTAGGCTTCTTGCTCCATTTTCCAGTTACACAGGGCCACATCGGCCCTTAAGCAACCGCGACCCCAGGTGCGCGTCCCCTATCTCTCGCCGGGAACGCGCCGGAAGCGGAGGCACATCCGGGCGTTTGCTCGCACGTCCGTCCCACGCCTCGGCCAATTGGAAGCCGACTCCGCGGTGGGGGGAGAGGGCTGCGCTGCAGGTAGGCGGAGCCTCGACATCGCCCCGCCCCTCGTTGGGTGGGCGACTCTCGGAAAACTACTACTGCTGTTATTTTTGTATTTTGTGCTTACGTCTCCCAAACGCGGTGGAAACTAAGCACATGTGTATCCAAGTGTCGCTGCTACCAGAAGAAACAAAGAATAACAGCTGTGTGATATTTTAGGCGCACACGGGAGTTGCGTACAAATGAGATCGCAAGACTTTACAAAAGCATATTCCGGTGTATACAACTGTTGGGGGAGGGGGTCGGTAAACAACTACAGCACCCTGAGCTGCAGAAAAAAATGGGGGCCTGGGGTTTCTCTGATAGTGGCGACCCAAGTTAGAGGACAGTGAGAAGAGGGAGCTCATGATGGAAAATTTTCTTATGCAGATAACTTCTTAAGAAATCCTGTAAACGTCATTTCGGATTAACCCTCCACCTGGTAACAGACTTTGCTCATATATGGATTTATTTTATTGATGTGAATTTCTTTTGCAAAAGAACGTTGCAAAACACGTGATGGCCCAAGCCTATAATCCCAGCACTGGGAGGCTCAAAACACAAGCACAGCCTGGACAATTTAGGATCTTGACAAGACACTGTCTCAACAAATGGGAGGAGTAACTCAATCCTCAGGACCACACACTCAAACAGACGCATATTATTCATGCAATTCTTTTTTTTTTTAATTCATGCAATTCTGATTCATCTGCTTGCCCATGTAGGTGTGGCAAGTGTTACTGATACAGCCTCAGAAACTGAGCTGGTTCAAGCCAAAAAACAATCTTTACCAAAACACTGGCTTATTTTCTGCCAAGATGTAATTAATCTGGATCAGAGACCTTTTTTTAATAACTCCTCAGAGTACTAAAAAAGAATCTTCCTAAACATTGTTAAACCCAGACTCTAGGGCTGGGGATTTAGCTCAGTGGCTTAAGCCCCTGCCTGGGAAGCGCGAGGTCGTGAGTTCGATCCCCGGTACAAAAAGAAAAAAGAAAAAACCAGACTCTAGAGATGGAAAAGATCTCTGAAACTGAAGAATTTTACTGAGCCATCATAGATGCTAGCCAGAAAAAAAGGACAAGTCCTTGTGTTGCAGGCAGCTGAGTTAGTTAGAAATATTATAGAAGCAGTGAGACAGGGCTAGGTCCTCAATGGAGCCAGTGCAGATACCAGGCAACTGCAAGGGAGACTGCTGCCTCCTGCTGTGGGCCAGGCCTCAAGACCAAAGGCCAAACAAATGCACCCATATCCTGAGGATTGATACCCTAAATAGCTCCCATCCCCCTAGGGAAGAGTCACTGCTCCTTAGGCATGCCTGCTTTCTACCTGACTCATTTCCCCATTTGTCCCTAATGTAATCAGTTGTACCTGAACTATTGATCTTATTGGCTAACTATATTTATGTCCCACCTTATGCCCATCTGCCTTGTGAGTTCCCAGTCTTCCCCCACCTTGAACCCATGGTTCTACTCTATAAAAGTCCCTGGAAAAGATGGCATCCTTGGCAACCCACTCGGGACCCGTTCTGTCTCTCTTCAGACCAAGTCTTTCTTTCTCTCAATAAACATAGTCTGCTCTTAACCTCTGTTGTTCCTAAAATTTATTCTTCAATTTTAGAGAACATGAGGTTGGGAGTTTCATTCCCCTATATCATTAGGGCAAATTCCCACAGCCTCCAGGAGCTAGGCTAGGTAACAACTAGAAAAATGTCTGACAGGTTTTTTGTTTTTTTTTTTTTTTTTTTTTTTTTTTT
>PVJX010000253.1:146177-164538 GCA_004027295.1 Dolichotis patagonum | reverse complement strand
ATAAAAAGCACAAGAAGTCTTAGGGATAGGAGTGATATAGGAGAATGAAACTCCTGACCTGCTATGTCCGCGAGTTCGTGTTCTCTAATATTGAAGAATGAATTTTAGGAACAACAGAGGTGAAGAGTAGAGGGAAAGCTTCTGTCTGCAGAAAGACAGAAGGGGGTCCCAAAAGGGGTTGCCCAGGGCTCTGTCTTTTTAGGAACTTTTATAGAGTAGAACCATGGGTTCAAGGTGGGGGAAGACTGGGAACCCACAAGGCAGATGGGCATGAGGTGGAACATAACTATAGTTAGCAATAAAATCAATAGTTCAGGTAAAATTGATTACATTAGGGACAAATGGGAAAGCAAGTCGTGTAGGAACCGGGCATTCTTGGGGTTGTGACCTTTACCCTAGAGGGATAGGATAGTGGCTCCAGGACCAGAGGGAACTAATTAAAATATCAATCCCCAGGATGTAGGTGCATGTTTGATTCTTTGTCTTGAGATCTGGCTCATTTCCTCTGTTTTGAGATCTGGCCTGCAGCAAGAGGTGTCTCCTCCAAGGTCATCAGACATCTAGTCCTCTGTGCCAGCTTCTTCAAGGGCCTAGCCCTGTCTGACTGCCTATAATATTTCTAACTGGCTCAGCTGCCTGTAACAGGAGGATAGTCTGTTAGGAGAAGCAACTTGCTTTTGGATTTGTTGAGGTTTGCTAAGGTTACAATAGGATGGGGGAGTGCTTGGTAGGGTTAGGGGTTGGCAGACAGGGTCTTTTTATGCTGCTCAGGCTGGTCACAAACTCTTAGGCTCCAGCATTCTTGCCTCAGCATCCTGAGTGGTTAGGGCTACAGCCACTGGCCGACATCACTGGCCAAGTCAAAGTTTTAACATAGTTTAATTCTGAGCTTAACACACTGTCATCAAAAGCATAACCATGTGTGACCATGTGTAACTATGTTTATTCTTTAGGATGTTTCTCTTAATGAATTATTAATTTTACTGTTATGAGTTTTATTATATTAAACAATGCATGCTTAACACCAAAAAAGCACAAAAATAAGGTATTGCATTTGTGATATTTATTGTTTATAATACAGCAAATTTTTCAATACCAACTGATTTTAGTGTAAAAGTCTAAGAACTACAGAAATAAGTTCCTATATGAACTACTATGAAACTACCAGTAGCACGTATAGTCAGGATTTTCAAGGCAAAAGATTTAATAGAGAACACAATTTATAGGATTATTTTATAATGTTCACCCAAAGAGTGAAATGCAAGAGTGTGGGAGGTCTGGCCACACACTAGAAACCCAAAAAACCCAGCTGAGGGCCTAGATCCCATGGCAATGTGCTGCATGAGTTCAGCTGAAGACCTAGAGCCCATGTGTCCAGCTGGATGCCTAGAGCCCACAACAGTGTCTGGTACAAGTCTCTGTCAAGGACATGCACTGGGAAGGCCCAATAGTCAGTGGAATAAGCTAGAAAGTTTGTGCCAGCGGGGTGAAGAATCTGCCCTGGAGCCAGGAAGTGTCACTCAAGGTAAGGACCAGAGCTCCCTCAAAGAGAACCCTATCCATCCTCAGCAACAGTGAGAGGCCAAGCTCTTACAATAATGCAAACAGCTGAGTTCATATCAGGGCAGTCAGTGTGACCAGCATCCCCAGGAGAATCAATGGCACACCATCTTCCCATCTAGTTCTGCTCTTATTCCACTGGGATCCTCAGAAGGACCTTCCACAACCAGAACCATGCTGATTCAGTTCAGCTGGGTGTTACAAGTTGCCTATTAGTTAATCTACCACAGCACTTTACAAAAAAAAAATAAATAAACTTTACTTCAGTTATCACACCTGAGGTAGTGTTCACACATGACAATGACACATACCATACACACATATTGCTTAACACTGACTGCACATGTATTTTGCTTTCCTGGCCTTTTGTAGAAGATACTTGACATGTGGCTTGTCCTGCTATTTTGTCAGGAGGTTCTTAATATATTATGCAGCATGTAGTTAACAAGAACATAAAATATCAATAAAGTATTAAATTCTTAATATATATTGTGCATTTAGAATAAACATCAATATTTTCACATCACCTGTGTACTTGCTTACAAAACCTAAAAGATAACATCAGAAACAATTCCTATGTGAACTACAATGAAAATACCAATAGCACTCTACAAAAATAATTTTCTTCAATTATCACATCTAAGTAATGAGAAAATAAGATGTCAATAAAATAAAATATCAAATATGTAATGTGTACTTAGAATAGTCATCAACATCACATCAGCTGTGTGCTTGCTTACAAAACCTAAGTGATAACATCAGAAATAGAAATCTATATGAGCTACAATGTAAACACAAACAAAATCTACCACAGGAAGACTCTGCTTCAACTGTCACATCCAAGGAAGTCTTCATATATGACAATTGCATGTCCCATGCACACATCTCACTGACACAGTGCGTGTGCTTAGGTATCCTTTCCTATGTGACAGATCATTCTTGTCATTTCTTTTCTCTTCCTGTTTTGTCAGGAGCTTCCTACTATGTTGTATAACATGTACTTAGCAGGGAAATAAGATAGCAATAAAAATACAATATCAAATGTGTAATGACTGCTTAGAATAGACATCAACATTTTCACATTAGCTGTTTATTTGCCTACAAAACCTATGAGATAACATGAGAAACAAAAACCTACATGAACTATAGTGAAAATACCAAATAGAAATTTACAACAAAAATAATCTTCACTTCCAATTGTCACACCCAATGCAGTCTTCACACATAAAAATCATATGTTCCATACACAAGCATCATTTATACTGATAGCATGTATGTTTTGTTTTTCTGTCTTTTCTTGTAGGCTAAAGTTGACATCTTTTTAGTTTTTCTGTTGTCATAAAAGGTCTTTGGGATGCTGTATCTGCCTGTTCACCTGTCATGTCACCAGTGTGATGATCCACAATTTGTTTTGCATAATTTTTCCTCTGCTATAAATGATCTCTTATGAGTTCCAGTCTCAATCCTCTAAGAAAATTTCTCTGCGTTATTTTTCACTTGTAATTTTCTTTGTAAACTATCAAACTATTTATGCTACACATGTTTAGGGTCAAGTAAAACACAACCATTGGTCAATACTTTGTGTGACATATACTTGCTACATAACTCATCAACATCTACTCTGCCTTTGGTTTTGTTGTAGAGAGTTTCCACCTCAGGCCTCCATTTTGTTGAGGTTTCCCTATCAATATTTCCATCATGGTGCAATGTTGACATCAGCAGTACCAGTTTGTTTTCTTTGCCATGTATGTGGCCAATGTAAATCTTTCTGAAATTCAAACATTGTGCTATACAATTTCCTGTTTTGAAATGCAATATTTTATTTGGAATTTCTGCTTTGTCCCTGCATACAGTTCTTGTGCTGCTCAATTTGTGCTGTTAGCAAATGTAATACCAATTGGAAACCAGTAAACCAATTCTCAAATGTCAGGACCAGGGATTTAGCTCAATGGCATAAGCATCTGCCTGGTAAGCGTAAGGTCGAGAGTTTGATCCCTGGTACCAAAAAAAAAAGACATCCAATTGTCAAATGTCACATTCCAATTAGTTTAGGAGATGGTAGCAACAAGTCTGTTTACAACATCATTTGGTTTATCACTAGGTGAATAAGAATCTGATAGCTGACTTTCAGGATAAATTTGTAAACTGAAAGCATAATAAGTCTTCAAATCTACAACAGCATAAATTTTTATGCTATATTTTGACCCATCACTCTTCCATAAGTCTTTATATTCCTATAATTACCATGATAAATCCCTGCTAAGTAAAATAAACCTATTAATGTTTTCAGTTCAGCTAGTGAGGTATCATAATAAATACATTTTTAATATGGGTATTGGTGCATATAGCATGTTTTACTTGTATCTCTGCTCTTGTGCACTTCACAGCATCTTGTAGCATTTTGTCTTACAATTTCTAATACTCAATAGCATTGCTGGCATTCTGTTCAATATGTGTCACCCCTACCAAGACCCTCACTATATTTTTGTTGTGGTGGTGGTTTTGCTTTTTTTTTTTTTTTTTTTTTTTTGGTACTAGGGATCAAACTCAAGACTTCATGCTTGCTAGGCAGGCGCTTATGCCTCTGAGCTAAACCCCTATCCCTTTCACTATATTTTTGGACCTGGTTCTAACATTGGATTGTACCATTTGATTTCATGTCTATTCAGCAACATTTCAACTCATCACAGATATACTCACGTTGCTGTTTCCTTCATTATCTGAATCAAGGAGACCTGCATTCCCTATGTCTGTATCAGTGGATTCTTGCTCCATTTCATTGTCATAGGAACTTTGGTTCAGAAAGTCAACATCAAAGTCATCTTCTTCATCATCATCATCATGCACCCACACCACTCTTCTGTTATGAAAACATGTATTTTACTATAATATTGCCGAAAACCCTATCATTATGTTTCCCTGACCATGATGGCAGCGTGAGTGGCTCCTGGGAATCCCCCCAGTTCAAGCTCCCCTCCTAACTCACAGACCGGATCCTATCTTGCATTATTTCCTGTTTTTCGCCCCATGGGAACTGTTCAATTTGTCACCACTAGCTTGCAAACAACACCTATCTCATTTACACAGGTGAGCCATTTTCTGTCCAGGGTTTTCTGTTACTGTGGGCTGGGCCCAATCCAGATTACCCATCCCATCCCAGGGCTAAGATAATAGTTCTCATGTTCCTTGGACGGTCTGAGGCAGAGCTATTACTCTGACCCTCTGGGATCCTGACTCGTGCCTTTGGTGATGACCAAGGGTATCAAGTTGGAACCTTTTTTGAATCACGCTTCCAAAACAGGTGACAATCTTTTTTGATAAGTGTGATCTGGAACAATTTTCACATTCCTTGGGAGGAGAGCTAAATTTCTCATATCTTGAGGCAAATTGTTCTTTTGGCTCACTTTTGATAGGACAATGGGGAACACTTTTTCCTGTCCCCGCAAAAACACACCTCTGGGGTGCCTGGTTTGTAACCTTGGTGCCCTTGGCCTAAAGAAGGGTATAAAAATTAAAAAGCGGGCCTGGGATTTAGCTCAGTGGCTTAAGCGCCTGCCTGGCAAGCTCGAGGTCGTGAGTTCGATCCCCGGTACCAAAAAAAAAAAAAAAAAAAAAAAATTAAAAAGCTAATCTTTTATTGCCAGGAGGCATGGCCGACCTACAACCTTACTAGCAGCCCGTGGCCTGAAGAGGGAACATTCGATCCCTCTATTCTTAAGAACCTATATGAGTTCTCTTATACGGACGACAAGTTAGCAGAAATTCTGTATATACAGGCCTTCCTTTCCTTAAGGAAGTGCTCTTCTCTCATCAAATCATGTACGGCAGCTCAAATATTTCTAGCTAACTCTACTGTGCCAGAAACCATCCCCTCTCCCCCTACCAGATCCTTTAGATGACATGCCTCCTGTCTCTACTCCCCCTCCTCCATATCCCAAAGATCAAACCCCACAGCCTTCTAGCCAGAGGTTCCCGTAATTTTTACCCTTTAAGATGGGAAAATAGGTATCTCTCATAACTTCACTCCTCCTAACCCCACACTTATTTTTCAGAATTCTACCTCACCGTGGTCCTGATAAAATGACATATTTAAATCAAAGGCACCTTTCTTTCTACCTCCCTGGGGTCTTTAAATATAATAGTGGCCTTCCTCCTCATAGCACCTTGTTTCTTTGTTTTTCTAGTCTAAGATATGGGCACATGCCAATGATAAAGTTGTCCTGGCTAAAACACCTGGTACCAGCTTCTACATGGGCATCAACCATCATCCCGTCAACCTCCCTAAGCCCCAATATGGCGCCCCCTTCCAGCAGGAAGTAGTAAGAGAGAGATTTTGCCCTTTTCCTAACAACAAAAAGATGGGAATGAAAGAGTTTTGCCCTAAAATATTTAAACTGCGGTGGGAGGCAGGACCAAACAGCTAAGAGGCGGGACCAAACAGTGTGTTTACCTTGAGGTCACCTCCTCTTCCCCTGTGACAATTTCCTTTCCCAGTGGCATGAAAAGGAGTTCCAATCAGTAACTTGTGCATCATCAATGCCTGCCCTAAGCACCACCCCCAGTTATAGTGTATCATATGCCACATGTTCCAGTCAGAGGTGACTAAGCTGTCTATGGTTAGGCTCCTCTCCACATCCTTGGAATAAAGGCCATTATAAAAATGGCCTTTTCTTAAAAAAAAAAAAAAAAGCCTTTTCTGTTAATTTCTCATAATTTTCTGTTTCATTGTGCCAAAAACCCTATCAAATATCATCTTTATCATTCATGCATAAGTAATCTAATGATTCACTTTTGATCTACAAAACTTGCAAATCTGGTTTTTCATGTGCCATTATACTGAATTGAGCTACTTCCTTTTATTTATTTATTTATTTTTAATTTATTTACTTTGAGACAAGGTTTCACTATCATTTCAGGTTGGCCTTGAACTCACTTTGTAGCCCAAACTGGCCTGGAACTCCTTTTGTCCCAGCCTCCCAAGTGCTGGGACTATAGGGGTGCACCATTATTCTTGGCTTGAACTGGGCTACTTCTATCAGAAAAATCAGAAGAAAACTTTAAAAAAAATCCTAGAGTAGTGTGGGTATATTATATCCTCTGTGATGCTCAGGTAAACACACACATAAACTGTTCCACAGAGAATAACATGGGTGGGCTGGGGATTTAGCTCAGCGGCATAAGCGCCTGCTTTACAAGCATGCGGTTGTGAGTTTGATCCCCGGTACCGATAAAAAAAAAAAAGCAGAGGATAGGGGCTGGGGATTTAGCTCAGCAGCATAAGGGCCTGCCTTGCAAGTGTGTGGTCATGAGTTCGATCCCCAGTACCGATAATTAAAATTTAAAAAAACAAAAGAAAAAAAAACAGAGGATAATATTCCAAGGCACAAGAGAGAGAAAAAAAAAACAAAAACACTGAAAAAAAAAAGTCAGACGTGAAAATGTAAAAGGCTGTTTAAGAAACAATAAACAGCCCAGTTTTGACTTAAATGAAAATCAAGAAAAATACTTAATAATGTTGAGTCTAGTCTGGGCTGATATAGTAAGACCTCATCTCAAAAAGTAAATGAAAATAAATGCAAAAACAAACAAACAAACAAACAAACTCTAGGAGAAACAGCATATGCCTTTAAATCCAGCTGCTGGGAAGCTGACATAGGAAGATCTCGAGAGTTGAGTTGGCTTGAGCTACACTGTGGGCCTTGGTTCAAAAAACTGTGTTTCCTTAAATGCCGGGTAAGAGAATGCAGACTTTGCTTCAGATTCTCTCAACACAGTCACTAAGAGAAGATTTATGCTTAAAAAGTCCAGGCCAGCCCCCTAAGGCTGAATTTTCTTCTGTTCATTGTCCTTGTGTTCAGAATTGTCTTTTGGCAGATTTGTTAGATCAGAAACAAACAGCAGAACACATAGAATCCATTCTTTTCTTTTCTTTTCTTTTCTTTTTTTTTTTTGTACCAGGGATCGAACTCACAACCTTGCACTTACCAGGCAGGCGCTTAAGCCACTGAGCTAAATCCCTGGCAGAATCCAGAATCCATTATTTTCTAATAGAACTATTAAAGAAGGGATGGAAGTGAAGGAAGAAGTGGCAGGATTTAAGGTGTTGGAGAGAAAGAGAAGGTTGAAGCAAGGATTTGATACTCAATTTTTTTTTTTTTTTTTGTACCGGGGATTGAACTCACAACCTCACGCTTGCCAGGCAGGCGCTTAAGCCACTAAGCTAAATCCCCGGCCCTGATACTCAAAATTTACAGTCTGCTCTGGGAAACCGGAATGTGCCACCCAAATATACATCAGGGGGGCATTTCCAGTTGATTGTTTAGAGAAGAGGCAGACAAAGAATAGTTCTGCAAAGCTATGCCTTTATAAAAACAATTCACATCTACCCACACGAGCAAAATACACATCAGACACCAGCAGTGGCATTCTCTGGGACCTGGCTTCCTCATCAGCCTGAGATGATCCAGGAAAGATCCAGTTAAGACTGAAGCTCCAGGGCTGGGGATTTAGCTCAGTGGCATAAGCGCCTGCCTGGCAAGCGCAAAGTCATGAGTTCAACCCCCGGTACCGCAAAAAAAAAAAAAAAAAAAAAAAAAAAAAGACTGAAGCTCCAAAACACTGCCAAGAATGAGGTGGCCACAGTCTGTTCCCTCCTCTTCTGAGTGTAGTTTGAGATGATCAGAGTGGTTATCTGCATAGAAAGGCGACCTTTTATTCTCATTCTCACATGACTTGTTCCTCCCAGAAACCCAAGCCTCTGTTCCTCTCTGTGCTCAGGATATTACACAAGCTTCAATCCCTCAGTCCTTCTTGGAGTCTTACATTTCATGCCTGTGGAAATAGTAAATGCGTATGCCTTTTTTCATCTGCCTACTTTCAGAGAATAGAGGGAAACATTTAACAGCCCTGCGGTACCAAGCATTACCACAGGCTCTGTGTGAGCAAGATGGTCAGGTCACTTGCTGTCATGGAACACAGCACAGCCACTCCATTTCTAAGCAAAAAGAATGTTGATACAGACAAAAATAAATCTGATGAGAGGAAAAAGTTGGGCTGTCATTGAGTTCAGGTTATGCACAGTGGAGAGGGAGTGTGGAGAGTTCAGGGCAGGAAATGTGGAACTGAAGCTCAGGCTGGAGGCAGAGCTTGAAATAACAGAGGAATAAGAGGAAACACCAGAAAGCCAACCAACCCGGGTCATACAGTAGTGCCTCCAAAAACAGAATCAAGTATTAATACTGACTACTGCAGAAGTTAAAGAAAATAAGGAACAAACTGGACCTCCTCCCTCTAAAAGCAGTTTCTATAGTTTGTAACTTTACTATGAAGAAAACAACTGCAAGCCCGATGTTATAGAACATACCAATAAGCCGAGCACTCTGGGAGGCTGAGTCAGGAGGGTCTCAAGCTTGAGCCCAATCTGGGCAATTTTGTGACTTAGAGAGTCTCAAAGTAAATAAATAAATAAATAAATAGTCTTCAAATGTAGTTCACTGAGCAGGTCCAAGGGGGTGGTGGTACGAGGTTCAGTCTCTAGTACAACCAGCACCAAAGAAGATAAAGAGGAAGAGAAAGAAGAGGAGGAGAGAAAAAGAGAGACCACATACTATTGTTTGCCTATATTTCATACTTCTCCTTTGTCACATTCCCTTTGTTGTGCTTTTCTGGGGGCAAATCTATGGTTCCTTCTAGTAACACTGTTGTTGACGTCCAACTTCCTGCTAAGAAATAAAGATACCTTGAGTGTCCTTATATTCTCTGAGTTATGAATTCTGCAAACAACATATCCATAATGGGCTTGTGTTTATTAATGACAAGTGACTAATCTTTAAATCATGATGATGAATAAGCAAGGCTTATCTACAATGCTGAGAGTTTCACAATATTTTTGAAACTAACTAAAATTACAGAAGTAGTTCAAATTTCATATCTTTCCAAACATCTAGAAGTCAACATTGTTAATTGAGAAGCAAAAGTCCAGCAAATAATGAATATAGGCACAGGTATTTTGTTTCTATTTTGAGCTGATCAAGTTTTTTTTGTTTTGTTTTGTTTTGTTTTGTTTTTTTAAATCAGTGCCAAGGATCAAACTCACAACTGCACGCTTGCAAGGCAGGCACTTATGCCACTGAACTAAATCCCCAGCCCCCTTTGTTTCTATTTTGAAAACCAACTAGCTTTTTGTTTATGTTGATGAGCTTAAAATGTAATGTAACATCCACAGAACAGTTAATATTCAAATGTAACCACTGCCTGGGATTCACCTGTCATTTCTGCTTCAAATACATTTTTTAAATGAAAGAGTCTTTTAAAAAGTTAAAACTCAGACTGGGCTTGGTGGTGCATTACTGTAATTCTAAACAATCTGGAAGGCTGAGGCAGGAGGATGGCAAGTTCAAGGTCAGCTTGGGCAATTTAGCAACTTAGTAAGATGCTGTCTCAAAAATAAAATTTTTTTTAGTTGAAATTTCCCTGTTCTTGGGCTGGGGATTTAGCTCAGCAGCATAAACGCCTGCCTGGCAAGTGCGAGGTCGTGAGTTCGATCCTCGGTACCGCAAAAAAAAAAAAAAAAAGAAAGAAAGAAAGAAATTTTTTTTTTTTTTTTGTACCGGGGATCAAACTCATGACCTCGCGCTTGCCAGGCAGGCACTTAAGCCACTGAGCTAAATCCCTGGCCCGAAAGAAAGAAATTTCCCTGTTCTTAAGCCCATTCTACTCCCCTCTCTTGATGAGATCATTATGATCAATTTGGTGATCATGCCTACTGAGTCTATCTTTTATATACTGACTATAAATTTAGGAATTTATAAACAATAGGGTCAGTAGACTGCATACAAAAAGAGTTGCTAGATCAGAGAGTATTTGCCTTCCAGTAAGATTCAATATAAGACAGGGTAACTTCTGTCTTTTTCAATATTGTTTTAGCTCTTGGAGGTTATTTTTATAATTGGTTTGTCTAATTCATAGAAAGAGTCTTATCACATTGGACTGATAAATGAAATCAGCATCTTATGCGAGGGTCTTCTCACAGAAACATGACCTATTACTCCATTTCTTTAGGTCTACTTTAACATCCTTTAGTAATGTTTGCTTGCTTTGTTTTCCGGTGCTGGGGATGAACTTCGTACCTTGTTTGTAGTAAGCATGTGCTGTACCACTGAGCTATGCCCCAGACCCCTTTAATACTATTTTATCATTTTTTCCTTAAAAGTCTTGCGTTGTTGGTTGTTTTTCCAGGGTGCTTTATTACCTTCATTGACATTTTAAATTATATCTTTTCTCTATATTATTTTTTATTTGGTTGTTGCTCACGTAGAGACAATTATTTACTTCTGTTATTTTGATCGTCATATCCCTGGTACTGAGGTTTGACCCCAAGACCTTTACACAGAAGTATTTCCTCAACCTTTTTTTTATTTATGTATTTATTTATTATTTTTTTTTGTTTTGTTTTGTACCAGGGATTGAACTCATAACATAACACTTTCCAGGCAGGCACTGGTGCCACTGAGCTAAATCCCTAGCCCTGTTTGTTTTTTTTAAGACAGAGTCTCACTAACTCGCTAAGTGCTCAGTCTGGGCTTGAATAGATACCCTTCTTTAAAACTAGCAAATATTTCAGATATTTCAGTGAGCATATTTTCTTGTTTACAGCAGTTGCTCTATTATCTAAGGCCAAATTCAAAGAAGACCTACTCCTTGTGTTGGATTGTATTTTTCTTTTTGTGCTGAAGATGCAGTTCGAGGCTTTATGCCTGCTAAACATGTGCTCTACTACTGAGCTGTATTTCCAGGCCCAACGCCCAATTCTTGTCCTGAGATTATGGTTCTCAGAGAGGCAATACAGGCTGAACTTGTTTGATTACTTTCATCATAGAAAGTCTTAAGGAAATACAAGGGATGACAAAAGTCACCTTTTAAGAGAGCTGAATTTAAAATCATAAATCTGAGATTTGTGACCATAGCTTGTCTAAAAGCTGCTAAGCCTCTCAACCAGCAGAAGAGAGGTAGTAAGGGTAAGCAGCACCCTCACTCCTTGGTGTGGAGAAGTTGCTTGGGTTTCCTCCCAGTCAGGTGGTCCCTGGAGAGGATGCAAGGTGGTGCAGTAAAAAGAGCAATTTTCCATCAACTGTAGTTTCAGGTATTCAGGATGACAAGCCAAGAGGGTTGCTTGATCAAACAAGACCAGCTTGGGCTTGGGCAATACGGCCCAAATAGTAGGATTCTAGTGGCAACCTGAACTGAACTAGATGTAATAAACATACTTTAGAGTGAAATTCCCTTTGATTGCTTAAATTCCAAACCTTCCCTACATTCAAAGAATTCTTTACCCTCCACATTGGTGAGAAGCAATCCCCTCCTACTGGTACTACTAAAGTGAACCCCCAGGTACTTGCTTCCCCAGCCTCAAGTGCAGCTAGGACATGGCCTTGTTACCTGCACTGAATGTTGGGAGCTTGTAATTTGATGGCTAATACCTTGGAAGAGCCATTCCTGGATGGGATGGCTGGTGATAGTTAAGATTCGTAGCACCTTAGCTCTGAAACCCTGGGGCAGTGGACTGGCCAGGGTCCTGCCCAAAGGTTAGGATGTCCTCACTGGACTGGCTTGTGAAGAAGACCTTTGACTGTGGTTCCAGCTTTGCCCAGCCTCTCATGTATGTGTCTACTTTCCAAGTTAGCTCTTCAGCCTTTGATTCATTAAGCCAATATCTACTTAAGAGGTTTTTCTTTTTTTTTTTTTTTTGGCGGGGCGGGGGGGAGAGTATAGGGATTGAACTCATGCCCTCGCGCTTGCCAGACATGCGCTTGTGCCACTGAGCTAACCCTCTAGCTTGAGGTTTTTCTTCTTAAATGACACAGCTTGGTATTATGTGTTTACTGTGCCCTCTGAAATCTTATGCTGAAGTCCTAATCTCTAGCATTGCAGAATATGACCTTATTTGGGCAGTCACCATTGTATTTCTAAAGTTAAAGTGTAGTCATAATGGAGTAGAGTAGTTCTCTAATCCATAACTGATGTTGTTATAGCTAGTGTCCAAAACTTTGGATACAGACACACAGAAAGAACAGCATGTATCTGCCTGGCAAGCATGAGGTCATGAGTTCAATCTCCGGCACCAAAAAAAAAAAAAAAAAACAAAAAAACCAGCATGTATGGACAGGAGTTATGTTCCATAAGTCATGAAACTACCAGAAACTTGCAGAGAGACCTGCAACACCCTTCCCTAGGGCCTTCAGAGGGGCCTTGACACGACCAACACTTCAATTTTTGACCTGGCCTGCAGAACTGTGAGGCAGTGAGTTCTGCTGTTCTGAGCCACCCAGTATGGGGTTCTTCGTAGCAGCAGCCCCAGCAAACTAAAGCAGATTCTGCTGCTTACTACTAAGGGTCTTGACTGATACAATTCTATAGAAGTAAATAGATGTGAAACAACCATATCTGGCAAAGCTTAGGCAGAGATAGGAGTCCAAATAACAAACCGGCATAAGCTTCAAAGTAAAATGTCACAAAAGTAGTCCTGACTCCAGGGCTGTACAGCAGTCTTTGGTAGCATTAATCTCTTCCTCCAAGACAAGCTGGAGTGAGTGTTGCTTGGATAGTGGGTGACTCAAGGGGGTCAGAGAATTCCTGCCCTAGAGGTCAACCATCTCTGCAGGCCTTGTACGCTCTTGCTATGAGTTGTGGAGAGGTTTCTAACTCTAAATCACTCATAACTGGTGCTGGTGTCTCGCTACTGATCTTCAGAGTGGTTAAAACAACTGAAATCCGTGGCTTCTCTGTGTTGGAGAGCTGTCTTGTGGGCATACGGGAGCTTGAATTTTTTCCACTCCTAGCTAAATCTAGGTGACAGCCAACTAACATCTGGCCGTCCTCCAATTCAGGTCACCATAATGTTCACGTTTTTCAGACATCCCATGACATTTTTTACGTCTTTTGTGTGAGCAACGGTCACTTACACAGATTATGTCAGATTATGTCAGTCCTGGGAAGTCACACTGTTCCTAGAACCCAAACTAACAGCAGAAAGGCCAAGAAGCACAATGACAGACCTGGTATACATTACGCCAAGGGCAGGAAGGCTCAGGAGAGCATTGATTGGTTCAGTCTTAGCAGCATAGCACACTCAACTATCATTGGTTGAACCCAACAGTATAGCAGCTGCCTTACCAGCTCTAATTGGTTGTGACCACAGATGACACTGGAAACATATTGCAACATACTGTTACATGCATACCATATTTGGTGGAACTGTACACATAACTTGCCTATCTTAGGGAAGCAGATAGGAAAACAGTACTTTCGTTTTGCCTACAGATATTTCTGAGGCCAAGGCTGCAGTTTAATAGGAAAACTAATTAAATGATCAACAATATTTAAATTTGGTTAGATCTGATAATTTAGTCCATTTGGGCAGTATTTGGTCTCTTAATAGATTAGAAATGTTCAGTCTTTCTCAGATTTCCCTCACTCCCTGCTTTTCTAAATCAGTTTCCTAGTACTTAAAGCCAGAAGGGCCTACACACTGTTCTGGGTTCACATGCTGCTCACAGACCCAGCTTCCTAGCCTGAGGCTCCCAGGGTCCCCCTCTACTCCCCACAGCCTCTGACCCTGCAACCTGAAGTTAAAGCCCAGTCCCCAGAAGTAAAATCTGATCCCTTTTTGCTTGCTCTGTAGGTCCTTGGCCTAAACATCTGCTCAGCATTGAGATTTTGGGACCCTCTTTTCATTTGTGACACAAAAGAAAATACTTTTTTAAATTTAATTGATTTTTTTTCTTGGTACTGGAATCAAACTCAGGACCTCACATTTGCCAAGTAGGCATTGTGTTACAAAGGTTGTATCCCTGGGCCCACCTTTTTTTATTTTAAATTGTGTTCTCTCTCTCATCCATAATGTGTGTGTATATGTATAATTTTTGATATTTAATGTAGCATTTCTATTTGTTTAAAGGGAATATCATATTTCATATATGTATCAGTTATTGACCAGAAAAAAATGACTTAATAAATAAAATTTTATGCATAAATTCTCACTTGTTAAAAAAAAGGGAGACATTATGTGGAGAAATGCCCCTTCCAACTCTATCCAAATCCCTGCCCCTCATTGTAACAGGGGCAACCTGAGTTATCAACTAAACTTTTTCCCTATTAGTTATTTCTTCCATTTACATGTTTACAGATGTCTCTTAGTAAATATGTACAAAGGAAGAAAAAAAGAAAAGAGAAACACAGAACTGTGACCAGATGTGTGGAATTGTTCTCAACAAAAGGAAGCAGTTCTCCAGCAAACACACAACTAGGCCACCTCTAATCCAGTTCAATTCTGACACTGGCTACGTAGAGGGTGTCCCAGAAGACTTCAGAGGTGTCAAGGGTGTCCCAGAAGACTTCAGAGGTCAGTCACAAATCTCAGGTGGTGACCATGCTTCTCAGTGACAGGCCGTGAACTGGATTTCCCACAGTCCTCCACACTGGGTTTGATAGTTTGCTAGGACGCTCTCTAGAAACCATTTAAAAAGTATACAGTAAGGGACGCAGGAGCACAGGCAGATGAAGAAGGCTAGACACAAGGAGAAACCTCCACATTCTTTCTAGGTGCATCACCCTCCCAGCAAGAAGCTCATTTGATATCACCATTCAAGTCTTTTAATAGAGTTTATTCTCCACACCCTTCTCCTTTCCTGGAAGGAGGCTGGTGGGTCTAAAAATTCCAAACTTGCCATTGTCTAACTACTTTATTTAACTGGTGACTGCCTCTGTCCTGAGCTACCTTGTATGTCTGTGTTGGGTGTAGAGGTGTACAGTCACCTCTGCTAACATAAACTCAAGTGTGACCAAAAGGAGCTCATTATGAATAGCAAGACGCTGACACCACTCAGGAATTCCCAAGGGTTTTAGGAGCTCTGTGATAGGAATAAGGGACAAAAACCAAGCACTGTGTATATCACAACATACAAGGGTACTGGTCATTTGTTTTCTTTTCACATAAAAAGGTACTACTCTTAACTTTAGCCAGAAGGCTGAGAAGCAATCACATAAAAAGGTATCAATGATGCATTTGTAACTTGATTTTTTTACCTAATGGGATGTCATGGAGAGATACACTTTATTAGCTGTTTGTCTCTTCATAGATAATCCCAGTGTTTCTACTTTTTCCTCCTGAGGAACTCTGCAACAGACATGCTTGGACATGTCTTTTAAAGAAGTAAACACTGATATGTGAAATTGCTGAGTCACAGTGTGGTTTTTCTGGTGTTTTGTTTGTTTCAGCACTGGAAACTGAACACAGGACCTTTGCACAGAGCTACTTTCCAACCCTTTTTAAATTTTTACTTTGAGGAAAGGTCTCACTAAGTCACTAAATTACCCAGACAGGGCTGGAATTTGTGACCCTCCTCACTCAGCCTCCCAGAGCGCTGGGACTAGAAGTGTGTGCCCCCATGCCCTTCAAAGTGTCTATACTAATTTTATACCCCCACTAGCTGTAACTGTTTCCTCAAATACATATCATATTTTATCAATGTGTTTAATTTTTGTTAATATTGATTGAGTGATTTGTACTCCAACTAGAGCAGTGCAGAATATTAAAGAGAGGAGGCAAGTAGATAAGAAAAAGTTTAGTAAGCGGGAGGGCACGGAGGTAGTCACCACAAGGAAGGCTGTGGTGGCTCTCTACAGACACAGGGCAGGTTCTGCCTGATATAGGCTCTGATGGGGGAAGGGCTCTGGCGGCTGGTGTGAGCTGATGGATTTTGTGAGAGTGCAGGGGATTGGTAAACCTTTACATTCCTGAGCTTTGGCAGACTTTTGGGAGGGAGAAGCCATAGGGGCTTCTGGGAAGAAGGAGGTGTGCACTATCATGGCACAGCTTTGAACCGTTGCCATGACTGATTGTGCTGTCTCTCAGACAGGGGATCTAACATTTATAATGATTGAAAATGATCTCAACTTTATAATCAGTTTCTCTTGAAAATTGGTGAGATTCAGCTTTTCCATTCCTATTTCACAGCCAAGTGTGTTTTCTTTTTCTATGACTAGCATTTCCATGTTCCCATAGGTTTGAATTGTTTTTTGTAAAATTTTATAAATCCAGATGTTAATCCTGTGTGTGTGAGTGTGTGTGTAGGGGGTGTGGTATCGTGGATTGAATCCAAGGTCCTTTACTGAGCTACATCCCTCTTTATTTATTTACTTATTTACTTATTTATATTTTATTTTGATACTAGGTCTCACTAAGTTGCCCAGGCCAGGCTCTCTTGAATTTGAGATCCTCCTGCCTCAGATTCCCAGAGTTACTTGTTCTTAAAATTTACTTAAACCTGTATACAGCCAGGTGTGGTGGCGTTGCTAGGTACTGGGACGCCCAGGGTCCCTTTCAGGCTCTTGTTGTCATGTTCAAAAAGCTGTACAAGACAAGTGGAAAACATAGCAAGCTTTTTACACTTATTAAAGGTAGAAAGGTAGGGAGAAAAGAAAGGAGAAGTGCTCTGAAAAAAGTGCTCTGCGTAGTAAATATGAGGCAGTTAATGTGGGAGACAACTCCAGTGACTCCCCTTGAATGCAGAACAATTGCTGTAACTTGGGTATATGGAGACTTATTTCCTTATACTGACATGTAGAGAGCTGGCTATGGAATTTCCTTCTCTCTTCAATTGGCCCTAAGCATTGCAAATAAGGCTAGCAGAGATACTGGTATGTAATCTCTAAAGCCCACAGACAGTCTCTTGTTTCCTCAAATAGTGTTCTTTGTAAAAGATACGAGCAGAGCCGGGATGTTAGAGCCAATAGCTCTGGGAATGTCAGCGGGTATGAGCCTCAAGGTACAGAGGCTGTGACTCCCCAGGGCACAAAAATTTATTTATCAGAAACAGCTTCCTAAAGTAATTCAGTTGCTACTGTAATTGAATTATGCAAATTGATCTTCTGCATATCTTTATCTCTGCATTTTGCAAAGATGCTTTTCTCCCCCCTACCTAACTAGCCAGCTCAAGTGACCCATGTAATCCTGCATCCTCACTGTCACTCATCCCTGAGCCACCCCCTTCTTCACAAGATAATAAATTCTGGGAGAGGCCTAGGATCAGGGCCTCTGTCTGCACTCACGGGGATTGGATTTAGTGCCCCTTGGCTGCTCTTAACTTGAAATATGTCTTGGTGTCTTTACTCTCACTGTGGGTTGCATCGGAGGTGGTAGATTGGAATTTTTTTTTTTTTTTTGGTAGATTGGAATTAACTTGCTGGGATTCCAATAACGTCTTAATGGCATTACAAATTGAACTTTCTGGATTGTGAAGAAAACTAGAAAAAGGATTACAATATTTGGATAACTGTACACGTATTTGGGATTACAATAAGTTAAAGCAGGAAAAATGTACACCCTGCAGAGAAAAAGCTCCCAAGAAACCCGTGTATAATGGCCACCAGCCTTTATAACCCTCCTTGGCTGTCAGGCCTGGGCTGTCCCTTCAAATCCTAGTTGATCTTGCTTCAGAAGATTAAAGATAGCACTCTGATTGGAATCAGTTACAAGGCAGAGATGCGTTCTGTGCATGTCCTGAATCTCCATGATTGACAGGCCTCTGAGATTGACTGGTCGTGCCCAGTTGCCCAACTGCTTTGCTGTGCCCTAATCTCTCCTGCCTCCTCATATATATGTTGGATGAGGGACAGACTCAGTGCTTTCGACAGAGTTACATTCACAGTACAAGCCCTTTTTAAAATTCTTTATTATAAAACAGGGCCTTGCTAAATTGTCCTGGCTGGGCTGGGCTGGAACTTTGTTTTTGTTGTTTTTTTT
>PVJX010000253.1:119287-146077 GCA_004027295.1 Dolichotis patagonum | reverse complement strand
GTAGCTAAGATTACAGGTGTATACCACTGTGCCCAGTAATAGCTATGGTTTTGTTGTTTTTAATGTGTGCATCTTTAATCCCACTAGAATTTATTTCAAAAAACTTCTTGGCAGTGCTGGAGATCCCTTCAGAATTTACCTTTTTTTTTTTTTTTTTTTTTTGGTACCGGGGATCGAACTCATGACCTCACGCTTGCCAGACAGGCGGCTTAAGCCACTGAGCTAAATCCCTGGCCAGAATTTACTTTTGTGAGTGGTATGAGTTGAGCATCTAACTTTATTTTTTTATCAAACAAATGGTTACTGAATTATTAGCACAAATTTGTTTTATCAAACAAATTTACTGAATTGTTAGCACATCTCCCAGAAGTAGAGGAAGCCATCTATTTTAGTAGTTTGGGGTTACTCTAACAAAATAGTTGTGGTAAATCAACTTATAAAGAGGAACACTTTGTCATCAATTGGCCTGTTGTGTTCAGATATGGCAAGGTAGCACATCACGGCAGGAGTACGTGGTGGGGCACACCCCCAGTAACCTGTTCGCTTCCATTAGGCCCAATCTCCAAGATTCCACCATCCTCCAGGAGCACCAAAGCCTGTTGACCAAGTGTTCAACACGTGGGCTTTCGGGTTACATTCACCCAAACTGTAGCACTGTCTGTAATGTAGGTATCACCCTACTAAGAGTAAACCTGGTACATGGAAGTTAGTAGGTTTGCTGAATGGACAGGTGGCCAAATCACGGTGTTTTGTTAGGTTAAAATTTTATTTATTTTTGGAGTATTAAGGATCATACAGTTCTTGTATTTAACTACAGTGAAATGTGGATGAGGTTGTCATGGAAAGTACAGTAGCTGGAAATTCTAATTAGTATGTAGGAAAAGGTGGGAACTTGATTGTATGTAAAAATGAGACTAACAATTACTAACTGGAGAAATCCAGAGCCCCCCAGGACCCCATATATCTGGCTGAGGTTAGATACAAGTGAAAAAATCCCAGGTTTTAGTTGGGCATGGTGGCACACGCTCTGTAATCCCAGTACTTGGGAGGCTGAGGAAGGAGGATCTTCGGGAGTTTGAGACCAGCCTGGGCTACAAAATGAGCTCAGCCTGAACTGCACAGTGAGACCCTGTCTCAAAGAGCACCCCCCAAAAAAAATCCCAGTTCTTCCCAGAGGCCTGGGAAACACAAAACTTGATAGACCAAGATCTGTTCGAGAATTTGACGCTTTCTGAATTGTTGCTATTATTACTAATGGCAACTTAAGTTTTTGTGTACAGAAGTCTTCATATACATATTCCTTAGGATAAACTCCTACAAATAGATTGTCTGGGTTAAAGGCACAAACAGCCATTTTTTTCTTTTTTGGTGGTGTTGGAGGTGGTCCCAGGGCCTGTGGCATGCTAGGCAAACACTTTACCACTGAGCTGTGTCCCCAACTCCAAGGGCCTGAACATTTTTGTGACCTTTGCCAAAATGCTTTCCAGGAAAGCTATGTCATGTATAGTTTCATGGTCAATGTAAGAGGGTTCCCCTTAACCCTAACACACATCCTTAACTACATTAAATTTGGAAAGACATGGATTTGGAGGTCTGTATTAAAACTCAAGCAAGACATCTGCCAATCTTATTTTTAAATTTTTGATTGAAGAACAAGTTTAATCAGTTGAAAAGTCCTGTATGTTACCTTTAGAGAAAAGGACACAGCGCTGCACAGTGGCACATACCTATAATTCCAGCTACTGTCCAGTAGTTTCTTTAAAAATGGCTTGCTGATCAAAAGTATTTCAGGTTCTTCTTGTCTCAAACAAAGAATTGGATGAGACAATCCAAAAACAGTGCCAAAAGTTTATTTGAAAAATGAGGGATTAAGAGGTAAGGGGATAATTTTCTGTAGAGCAAACTTGGACCAAATTTTTAAAAAGGAGAAAAGCAAAGGACACAGAGTGGGCTGTGGTGAGGAATCATGGTGGTGGTCTGCTGGGGTCTCTGGTCTCCTCTATGCTATCCACATCGCCTGGGGGCCCTCAAAGTGCTAAGAATCATCCAGCACCACCCTGGACTCTTGCAACTGTGCCACACTCTAACTCCTATATCGTACCTACTTGGGAGGCTGAGACAGGAGGACTGAAATTTGGAGTCCAATTTGGGCAATGGGGTGAGACTATTTTTAAGTGGGGAGAGGAATGTAGCACAGTAGACAGCAAGCAGGTCCAGGCTCTCGCCCTGCAGGCTCTGCCGGTGCCTGTCCACTGTCTGTGCAGCTGTTCTGTTCCGTGTTTCCTTAGCAAGAGCCGCTTTGTTATCATTAGAGAAGGAAATGGAAGAGCAAGGCTGAGGAGCAGTTACTGGGGCCCAAATGAGAAATCAGCACAGAGTGTTTTTTGTTTTAACGGGAAAACCCATGTGTCGCAGCTTGCGCAGGCGCCAGGGTTGTTCTGTGCTGACCTTCAGACCTTAGTCATCCCTTCCTTTCATGCAGTTCCTGCCCTACATTTCTAACTGGTCACTGTGGTGATAAACACTGCCACCCTCTCAGGAAACTCTGACGTGCAGCTTATCTGAATGTGAAAATGTGCAGGAGTTGACTACATATATTTTTCTTTCTCTAGGTCTTTCCTATTTAAGGGAGTTCACTGAGACAGATAAAAAGTAATGTTAAATAACAGTTGGCAGAGGCCATGGATTTGGACTGGCACTTTCATAGAACCCAAAAGACCAAATCATGCAGAATTTCACCCCAGGAACTGAGCTTTGATCAGTTGCAGGAAACCTGGTAACCCATTACCTAGATAAGTACTTGACTCATTGATTTGGCCAAATTATGCCCTATGTGTCAGCAGCTTTCTGTAAATGCTGTCTGAGCCCTTGAGGGGCAGGGGTTCTCGGAACCTGCCCTGGAAGCCATGTATTCACCAATCGCATTTGTCTTGTTTGGCTTTGCTTAGGTCAATGCTATTAAATCTAATTGGCCTGAGGAATTTTCCTTTTAACAATATTTGTAAGAATCTTTGGTTGGGCTGGGGATTTAGCTCAGTGGCTTAAGTGCCTGCCTGGCAAGTGTGAGGTCGTGAGTTCAATCCCTGGTACCAAAAAAAAAAAAAAAAAAAGAATCTTTGGTTGTAAAATGACAGTGGACAATTCTCCACAAAGGGGTTAGGTTTAGAAAGCAGTGGCTCCACCTAAAGACTAGAAAATGAAACAACCTGGTTTCGTTTTCCAGTTTGTAGGCTTTAAAAAATTTCCATAGGGGTTGGGGATTTGATTTAGCTCAGCGGCATAAGCGCCTTCCTTGCAAGCACGCCGTTGTGAGTTCCATCCCCCGTACCAACTAAAAAAAAAAAAAAAAACTCCATAGAACCCTCCCTCAAAGGCGTGTCCTTTGCTCCCTGTCTTTGGACACGTAAGAACTGGAGGCAAAGAAATGAGGATTTGGAGACATCTGGGGGCCTGCTTGCTCCCCATGCAGGCTCAAGATGAACTGTCCCACATGAAAGAAGGAAAAAGAAAAGAAGAAGAAAAAATTTCCGTAGAGTTGCAGGTTTCTCATCTCTCATCACCTTACTTAAAGACGTCCTCATCACTTTTCAGTTAGTTAAAAGTATAAACTCAGATGCACGATATGAAAATATGAGCAAAGATTAATTTAAGAAAGTAATTGTAATTTATTTTTAAAAGTAACCTTGGGTCTTTACTACAGTTATAAATGAGTTAGGCTAAGAAAAAGAAACTAATCTGGACTGGAACTTCTCCCAGTAAAAATGAAAGCAGACACCTTAGTTCGGTGTGGAATGACAAGTCTTGTGTGACCAAGCATGTCAGGAGTACACCCTCCATCACTTTTTTTTAATGCAGAGTACTAGAGATTGGACTCAGTTCATGTATCCTAGGCAAGTACTTATATATTTCAACAAACAGAGTCCGGGCTGTGTATTTAGCTCAGTGGCAGAAAAGTTGTCTAAAAAGCAGGAAGCCCTGGGTTCAGTCCTCAGCACCAGGAAAAAAAAAAAAAAAAAGCTAAAAAACAGTCGCACTAAATTCCCCACATGGCTCAGAACTTGTGATCCTCCTCCTGCCTCGGCCTCCCAAGTAGCTGGAATTATAGCCCTGTACCACCAAACCTGACATTGATCCCTTTTCTTGGATGATCACTACAACTTTTGTGGCCAAATGTTGATATATTTTAAGTAAGAATTTGGCTGTAACTATTAATTCGTATATTTAACAAGCATTTTTTGGCAGAGTTCAAGGTATTTGAAATAGAACTGGATCAGAGCATACACAGAACTTGCCTGTTTGGAGCTTGCGGTAGAATGAAGGAGAGGTACAAGAAACAAGTAAGTGTGTCATTGCAAATCTGGATGAGGCATTTAGAAAAAAAAATAACTGGGTCCTGAAAAGAGACTAGCAAGGCTAATCAGACTCTAATGAGAACATAAGACTACTGATCACTTAACTACTCAGGAAGCTGCAGCGTTTTAGCAGAGTTGATGCGTTAACGTTTTCCTGGTTGTATATGTGTCACTGCGTAACAGTTTAGTGTTGGTCATGCTCTTTGGACAATAAACTGAGAAATCTAACGTGAGAAACTGCCTTCCTGAGTTTGATCCCTGGTACCAAAAAAAAAAAAAAAGGAAAAAAAAAACTGCCTTCCTTTGCTTTCCACTTTTCTGGGTATTGTACAGTGTGCCATTGCAGGAGACAATTCAGTCAGATGCTAACTGAATAAAGCACTATTTTTTTATTTGTTAAAGTCCCCTTGGTTAGATGGTTTACCGGGGTTTTTTGTGATATTAATATTTGACTAGGTGTCTTACATAATTAGTGGCTAGTATTTATGGAAAGTGAATAAAAGACCAGAATGAGTGATAGGTTTTTCACTGTTCTTCTATGTATCCTGTTAAAACACTTCTTCAATCATTTAGTCATTCAACAAATTATCACTGAACATATATTATGTGCTAGACACTGTGCCAGGGCTGGGGTGGTGGTGGAATGAACAGAAATGGACCAGATCATGCTTTTATGCAGCTGATAGAAAGTACTGGAAAAGTTGAGAGAAACTGAGTGTTGGCCCAGCAGATCCTGTATCTTTACTGTTAGCAGGGGAAGGGCACATCTCCATGGCTTGATTTAAGCACGTACTGTCTAGAGGCTCAGCGCAAGGCTCCCTGGTGTGCAGATGCTACAGTGTATCCTTCAGGCTGAGATGCAGGTGGCTAGGCCCGGGCTGGGTCTGTCTCTTGGAAAGCAACCTGTTTTACCATTCTGTTGTAATCTAGATATCAGAACAACTGGAATTCAAGGACTAAATCTGACCTCAGCGACAATGACTATCTGAACTAGGTTTCGTCCTTCATCAGGTACAGTTGGGAATGGGCTGAAAAGCAAAGCAGAGAAGACTTTACAAAGATAAGATTAAAGAGGAGGTGCCAGGGCTGCGGAATGTGGCGCAGGGGTACAGCACGTGTCTAGTTTGTATCTGAGGAACCGAGTTTCATATCCAGTGCAGAGGAAAGGAAGGGCAGGGAGAGAGGCAGGTGGGGGGACAGTTGGAGGAGCATAAATATCAAGACTGTGATGTAGGGCTGGGGATTTAGTGCAGCGGCATAAGTGCCTGCCTTGCAAGTGTGCAGTCGTGAGTTCAATCCCAGGTGCCAAAAAAAAAAAAAAAAAAAGACTGTGATGTAATGAACCCGATGCCCATGCCTTTGTTTGGAGAAGGTTACTCTTTCCTACCAAAGCTGACAGATACCTGAACCCTGGGTCTCAGGTGAGGCTTGCTGCTTAAGAATTCAATCCACCTTCCTTCTTGCTGGCAATGGAGTTTTATAACTTTGTCACTGCCTTTTGGACCAACACAGAAACTAGAAAAATCAATCAATGGGGCTGGGGATTTAGCTCAGTGGCTTAAGTGCCTGCTTGGCAAGCGCGAGTCATGAGTTTGAGTCCCAGTACCAAAAAAAAAAAAAAAAAAAAAAATCAATCAATGAACAACCTATATAGAAGAACTTATCATAGTGGACTATTCTGTTTTACAGTTCATTCCTTTGCTTTTAACTCATTTAAAATCAAACAAATGCTTCAAAAATAATCAAAACATCCATGACGGAGCGAGTTAAGAAACTTTTCAGGGGAATTTCTCAGAGAAATGCTGTCCCACTGAGCTTAGGTGATTGTTCTCTTACATAATAGAATCCAATAAGGCAGGTTTAAGAGCGGATGTGATAGCTTATAGTTCTCCAGACACACAGCAAAGAGGAATAAGTAAGGTCCTTCTCACCCTCCCACGCTTTCATATGCACAAACCTATCTTGAGTGATTTTCCTCCAAAGAGGTTTTACAGGTCACGAGTGTAGGTTCTGCAGCCAAACTACCTTAGTATTCCAGCTCTGGCCTTGTTGGCCTCCACTATAAAATGGAGAGAACAGGAAGGTCGTTGCAAGGATTAAACCATCAGTACTTACACAGTTATCATTTTATTTTATTTTATTTTATTTTTTTTTTTGGTACCGGGGATCAAACTCATGACCTCGTGTTTGCCAGGCAGGCGCTTAAGCCACTGAGCTAAATCCCTGGCCCACAGTTATCATTTTAAATGGTAATAACTTGAAATGCCCCTTAAGGAGTTAAGAATCATAAAAAAATACTCCATTATCCACCTGTCTTCCCTCTCGCTCGTCTCTTCCAAATGTCAAGATCTTTCCTGCCTCGAGTCTTTTTTCCTTGCTGCATCATCTTTCCCAAAAGCTCTTCCTAGTGTTATGCATGGTACGACCCTTTCACCCTTGAGCTCTGGGTTCAGACGTCTCCTCAGAGCCCCCCACCCTGTTACTATGACATCCCACGGTGACTTTCTTCATGGAATCGATCATGTCTGATGTCATCTCATTTACGTCTTCACTTACTTACTGTCTGTCTCTCTCTTTTAGGCTCTATAGGGATAGGGACCTTGTCTTGTTTACTGGGATGTCCTTGAAAGCCTAAGTGAATGGTTCTCCAAGTGTGACCCATGAGCCCTACCCTACCCCAAAAAGGTCTACTAAAGTCAAAGTTTTTTTCGTAACACTATGATGTTGCTTTTCTTCACTGTGTTGCCTTTTGCACTCATGATGCAAAAGCAAGTAGTGAGTGAAACTATTTTTAGCTTGGTGTGAATCAAGGCCATGGCTCCCTATACACTAGCACTATGCATTCAACTGTTCCAGAAGAAGCACAAGTTTTACTTAACATTCAGCTAGAATGTCCTTTGGGAATCAGGCAAAATCATTTCTATTAGTCTAGCCTTTGAGTGCACACCCTTTTAGCATTCTGAGTGGTAAATGGGAAGTCCACATACACACTTCTGCCATACTCTGAGGTATCCATGCTGGTGACCAGCAGGAAAAGCTCTCTGGTGACTGTAACACAAGCTGAAGCACACTGTCTTTTATGAGGCCATTTTTACTTCAAAGAACAACTAACTGCAGACAAGGCTACAAAATAAGAGATACGGTTTTGAAAATTAAAGCCAAGGTCTAACATGCGCCTGACACTTGTACCTACTAGAGTCAGACACGCTTTTCTGCTCCTGTGAGGTAAGAGACTACAAGAGTACAGGTCAGAATCATAGTTTGCAGAGTAATGTATTCAAAGATAGAGGGTAGGAGGAGAAAAACAGGCCTAAAGGAAATGCTAATGATAGATCTCTGCAAAGTACTTTTATTATTAGCTAAGCAAAGTGGTTATAGGCTGAGTCAAAAGGTAGAAACAATCCTATTACAATGTAATGATTTTATTCAGCAAAATGAGATTCTACTAACACTAATAAAAGCCCATACTTTTCTTCTTTTATACTGAATCCTTGTTCGCCCCGAGTTTTTCTTGTAAGAGCCATCAGAATCAATTGGCAAGTGGTACCATCACTTGTAATTTGATATCCCTAATTACAAATATTTTGTCAAGTTTATGATGACGATTAATTTTCATCCCTATGTCACATACACTTTTGTGTTCATCCACAAGGTGATTTAAGTTTATATTCTAATGACAAATCTTACACTTTATAAAATAATGCTCTTAATAAACTAAATATTTTCTTTCTTAAAGACACTGCTACAAGCGCAGTTTAAACAGGGCTTTCCCAGTTCTTCCCCTCTGACTCACAGCGTGGGTCCACGCTGTGTTAACCCCACGTCCACATAGATTCCTGCTGAATCAACGCTCCGTCTAAAAGGTGGATGCAGCAGAAGACTGGCTTCTTTATCATAGGCAGCAGGGTGGCGAACTACTTCCTTCAACCTTAGAAATTTCTCCAAGTTAGAAAAGAAGTGAGGCTCTCAGAATGGCATTATCTTTCCTAAAAAGTAAATGTTAGAAATCATGTTTTGGGCCGGGGATTTAGCTCAGTGGCTTAAGCATCTGCCTGGCAAGCACGAGGTCTTGAGTTCGATCCCTGGTACCAAAAAAAAAAAAAAAAGAAAGAAATCATGTTTTAAGATTTTAAAACAAAAATTTAGGACAAATTTAACTACAGAGTAACTAATCTAGAATAAACAACTGTTCTTCACTATCTATCGTAGATTTAAAATTAAAAATTAAGGCCAGAGAAATGGCCCAAAATGTCCCTTTGGCCTTTCCTTCTATGCTTTGTGGCAACCCATATTTGTTAATCTCATCTGTTCACTCCACATTCATATGATATTTTCTAAATGGCATCATCAGTTCCTTCTTCATAAGCCTTTCTCTCACTCAAATGATGCTTAAGATATTGTCTCTGTTTCCAGGTCCATCTCGGATCAGACAGTCCAGTCCTAATACTTCCAATCTCATCTGTGGCGAATTCCAAACCTCCCTTGAAGTCATAAAATCACCTGCTTCAATAAATGTGTTCAGAAATCTAATTATTCACTGTTCCAGTACATTCTCAGCAGTATTGTAAAACAACAAAAGATGGGGTAGAGAAGCATTCATTTGTTAATATTTTTATTAAGCAAATGTATAGAGAAATTAAAAACTCTCAACTTAAAAACCTGTTTATAATGTGAACTCTGTTCATCTTCACTGGGCCAGTGTTTCTCGGGTACTTGAAAAGAAATTCTATGCTTGTTACACGCAAGTAACAGATAACTGATTAGATGAGTTTATTAACTTTTAGGGTGCTTGCTCTATCAATATCTGACAGAGGTGTTCTAAAAATATCAGTTTGGTAGTGTTTGGCTATGCTTGAGGTCATAGGTTTAATTTTCAGTATGGGAGAAAAAAACCCAACTATATGTAACGGTCCTAGGGTTTGAACCCAAGGCTCATGCATGCTAGGAGAGCACTGTTCTGTTAAGCCACCTCCCCAGGCCTTTCCTGCATTGAATTAGAATTTGTCTGTTACCAGCATTACCGTGCCAGATAGCATGTGGGAGCCCAGTGACATGGGTGGTAAAGAAATTACCAGTAGACAGGAATATGGAAAGGCAACAATTTGTTTAGATCACTAAGTATGCTGTCAAGGACTGTGGGCAAATTTCCAGGAGAGGAATCATGCCATCAGGGTGAGAGACTGTTTTTTTTTTTTTTTTTGTTTTGTGTTTTGTTTTTGAGAGACTGGTTTTTATAAGGGAATGAGGTAGTGGGAAAGTGTCTGAGTTGCCAGATGCATTCTCTAGGCACCCATATTCCAACTACAGGGATTCTAACTAAAGTTGCAAATTATCAAGTTCTCTGGTTTAGGTCTCAAAAAGTCTCTTCAGATTTAGGTAAGGGTGTATGTGTGTGTCAGCATTTTGGGGAAAGATTTAACATTAGCTCAGGGGAGGAAAGGATGGCTTTTGTCTTTCTTTTTATCTTGCACTGGTTTTAGTCCTCACTGTTGCCTTGCTTCGTGACTGTCCAGTACAAGCCCGGCAGAAGTGAGTGCTGAGAAATTTAACCCTTTTGTCATCACCTCAGATTACTTCTCTTTTCAGGAGCCTCTTACCAAAATATATAGTTAGGTTTTGTCTGTTAGTCTTTGACATTAATTAGGTTAAGTTAATATAAACTAACATCATTGCTCTTACTGATATTTGTAATTATGCCATCATACTGAGCATTTTCTACCTGCTGGACTTCGCTTCTTTTTCCTTCCTTTGTAGTTTTCAGTCTGAGAGTTGAAAGGGAGAAGCTGGGAGCTGCCCTTGTTTACAGACTCCTGCATGCCAAGTCCCTGTAGGGATACACATAATAAAGTGGAGAAAGCTGGGAGGTCCTGGGTTACTGCAGAAAAAAAAGTTGGGCAATGAGCCAAAGCCACTTGCAGCCTCCTGCTTTGCCAGAGCAAAGTCTAGAAATTTATTAGCAGATGAGTTCTCTTTTTTTTGTCACTTATGTGTTTCAGGCACATTGCAAAGGGAATGAAAGACAGAGGCTGGAAGGAAGATGCCTGAGAACAAGAAGCGCTTGTAGTTCTTGTGGATAAATTTCAGCCTTGAATTTTTTTTATCGGTACCGGGGAATGAACTCATGACCGCGTGCTCGAAAGTAGCTGTTTTGAGTAGCTGTGCTAATCAAAAAGCTGGGACCTGGGGATACAGCTCAATGGTAGAGCCCTTGCCTAGCATACAGGCTGCCCTGGGTTTGATCGCCAACACTGCAACAACAAAAAGAACTTGAGGCTTTGAGGAAGTGAGAGTTGGCCACAGGTCAGCTGAGGAAGGGCTTCGGGGCAGGGCCTGAGCAAGAGCCCTATGCTGCTTATGGTGCTATGGTGCTTATGCTGCTGAGCTAAATCCCCAGCCCTCAGCCTTGAATTTTAAAGACCACTTTTTACTCCTCCTTCTCTTCAACTGTTTTCCTTCCTCAAAAGTAACAGTAAGGGTAAGGAAATTCAAGAAGATTAGTAAGAATTGCTGTAGGGAGATTCAAGTCATTTATTTGTCCAGTATTTTAAGCACCTAGCTTTGGATACACTAATGAATAAAAGTTTCTATACTTGAGAAGCTGAAATTCTACCAGCGGGAGACAGCACATATGAGCAAATTAAAATAATACTCTATAAGCTGAGGACGGTGGTGCACCCTCTCTGCACTCTTGGAGGCTGAAGCAGGAGGATACCAAGTTCAAGCCTTGCCTGGGTAATTTGGTGACTTAGCAAGGCCCTGTCTCAAAATAAAAAATCAAGAAAGGAACTGGGTATGGTAGTGCTCACCTGTAATCCCAGCACTCAGGAGGCTGAGGCAGGAAAACTGCTGAGTTTGAGGACAGCCTAGGCTACATAGTGAGTCCAAGGCCAACCTAGACTACATAACAAGATCCTGTGTCAATCAGTCAATGACGGCTGGGGTTGTAGCTCAGTGCAAAGGCCCTTGGTTCAGCACCTAGTACCACAAAAAAAAAAAAAAAGGTACACCACAAAGTTATTAGTCCTATGGAACAGACGACATAGGGTAGTAGGGCAGGGTAAGAAGATTACAGTTCTAGGATTGAGGGTGAGTAGCTGTGCTAATCAAAAAGCTGGGACCTGGGGATACAGCTCAATGGTAGAGCCCTTGCCTAGCATACAGGCTGCCCTGGGTTTGATCGCCAACACTGCAACAACAAAAAGAACTTGAGGCTTTGAGGAAGTCAGAGTTGGCCACAGGTCAGCTGAGGAAGGGCTTCGGGGCAGGGCCTGAGCAAGAGCCCTAAAGCAGGGGTTTGCTGCAGTGATCCAGGGACAGTGCGAAGGCCAGCACAGCACGGACAGAGATGAAGTGAGAGGGCACAGGGCACACACCACCTGGCTCCCGGGTTACTGGTGGGGTGAGATGTGGGCAATGCAGCTGGGTTTCAGGAGTTATATGACAGCTCTGCTCTGGCTGCTGAGAACCAGCAAGCTAAGGACAGGATGTGGGCAGCTAGGGAAAAGAGGTTTTCAGAAGCCCAGGTAGTAGCCGTGAGGATGACAAGAAGACAGATCTTGGAAGTCTGAAAGGTACGGTGTCTTACTTCCTCACTGCTGGGACACAACACCCAACACCTACAACTTACAGGAAGTTTACTTCAGTTCACAGTTCAGTCCATGTTAGGCTGGCTCCAAGGCAGAAACAGCATTGTGAGAGAGCCTGGGCCGAGGAAAGGTGCTCATATCACCACGGTCAGAAGCTGAAAGAGAAGGGAGGAGCCAGGGAGGGAGCTGTACCTTCCCAGGTCAGGGCTCCAATGGCTGCTGCTTCCAACCAGACCCCGCCTCTGAACAGCAGGCCAGCCATGAACACAACAGTGCATTAACCCACTGGACAGGAGAGCGCCTCCGTGAGCCAACCATTTCCCAAAAGCCTCACCTGTGTGTGCATGTGAGTTTTGGGGGGCATTTTAGATCTAAACCATTAACAAACCCAACCAAATTTCCTACCAGATTGTGCAAGAAGGTGAGATAAAGAGAAGTTGAACGACCCCCATATGTTTTATCTGGGCAATGGTTAAAATGCTGCAGGAGAAAAGATGGTTCGGGGCAGAAGGTAGATCAGTTCCCTTTGGGAGATGCTGAATTTGTCTCGTGTAGCACACTTTCTTGTGGAGCTGTTCAGCAGCCCATCGATGAATGTGGTGAGAACGTGATGCAGTCCCACGGATTCTTCTTGTTCTTCTGCTCAGTTCTAAGGCTCTAGGAGGGCAGGGAGGTCTGGAAATTCAAAGCCCCTGACATGAGATCTGCTTTAAGTCAAGCAACCAAGCCAGTTCCTTAGCAACTCATTTCGTGGCCAAACTCTGGCCCCACGGGTGGGCCTATAGAACACTACCTATAGAAGATGACTGGGGTCTCAACATTCAAACCTTTTGTAGAATATAAAATATTTTGTAAAATATAAAGTCACGCTAGTTGTAATGGTCAAATGCTATAAAACTTTCTTTACACTTGCTCTCAATTTCTGTACTTGCTTTGAGTTGTTAACAAACCACTTGTGGACTGGCACAGACAATACTTTGGCACTGATTTATAGGAATTTTATTAATCATGTGATTCAAGATTAGTTCTTACATCATGTGATGGTCATTCTTTGAAACAATGCTATTTCTAGCAGGTTCCAGGCAAATATCATGACTTCCTCTCCTCTGACATCTTAGGGTAAGGAAATTCAGTGTTCCACTTTGCTTGTACATCTTCACACTGGGAAGGAAGCCAATGTTGAGTTGGACTGGAAAGTAACATAAGACATTCAAGAACGCCATACCAGGCCTTGTCATAGTTTGTCTGAAGCCAGCAGTGTGGGGTTGGGGGAGGAGTGAACAGAAGCTGTAGCTCATGGCTTCTTGTTTAAATCCCTTGAGTTTTAGAACACTGAGATTTTCTTTTTACTTATTTTTTGTTTGTTTGCTTTCCGGAGACAGGGCCCCACTAAGTTGCTCAGGCTGAGCTTGAGCCTGTGATCCTCCTGCCTCAGTTTCCTAGTGTGCTGGGATTATAGGTGTGCACCACCTTGCCCAGCCAGAACACTATTTTGGGAGGGAGGGCCATGAGAGATTCACAAGCTTCCTTGCAAAGAATGCTTTCTGAGTATAGACACCAGATGTCCTCGTGATGGTCATTATGATTTCAGAAGAATGGTCCTGTGTTTTGTTGAAAAGTTCTCCATGAACACAAGAGACATCTTCTCCCAAGGCGGAGTTTCTCACCCATGTCCACAGTCGTGTGGTGCATGAGTATCCTAGAACCTGATGCCACAAGATCAAAGAGGCAAACAGCCAGAATTACACAGAATGCAAATTTATTGGGGATCAACAGAAGCATGGTCAAGGGTGGCAGTGAGACCAGTGGAGCCCTGCAATCCAGTTCAGAGGGGGGGCCTTTGATAATTAAGTAGTCAGGACAAAAGTAACTCTCAGTCAAGCTGAAATGTATCTGGTTTACCTCAAGCTAACATGAAAGACCTCAGGCACATTCCTGGCACCATGCACCAGTCATAAAGCCATGAAGTCCATACCACTCTAATGGCTTGTATGTGGGATGCTGGAAAACAGTTCAAGGGAAAAAAGACCAGTTATTCAGAGGCAATCACAGCAACCACAGCCCAAGATGGCCGCCGTCATGTCAAGCTGGATCCCTACGATGGGCACTAGCGGGCCAGCTGGTGCAGCTCTACTCTCCTACAGTTTTATAGAAGTCCTGGAGCATTATTAGAGTTTCTCCTAGGCCAGTGCCACAACCGGCTGTTTGTTTCATTGAAAGCTCTAGAGAGTTCTTCATCGCCGCCTTAGATTCTCTGAGTACCTGCAGAACTCCCACATAGTGCCCAGTTCCAAGACACGCATGACCTGTCAATCACTGCTGATAGTGCTTCCTTGGCCTACTGACTCAGCTTGAGACATAACTGAGGAACCACTAGGCGCAGGGTGGCAGCTGAGTAAGTACAAGCCAGTGGCTAGGACAGGAAAGTACTGGATAATTGTTGATCATCAGTCAGGGTGTACAAGGAAATGGTGGGGGAAAAGGCATGACATCTCCCCCTAGACTGAAGTTTGTTCCTGGTTGGAGGTGGTTTATTCACCAAAGGCCAGCAATAGTTCCAGGTCTACGTTCCACTTATGAGTACGTCTATCACGAGATCACCCTCTCCTGCCAAACCGCTCACGCCTGGGTTTGGTGCGCTACAGACGGGTCAGGCTAGCTACAGCTCCGAGTTTTAACCAGACACATCTAGTTGTTGCTCCCTGGGTTTCAAAGTCTAATACAGCAGGTCAGCCATGCCTGCTCCTTTTTACCTGCAGATCACTGGCATGCCAACAACTCAAAGCACATTAACTAAACCAGGGTATGTGTGTCGGGGTGTTCTCTAGATCAGGAGGCCTGGAACCTGTCTGATGGCATTTTTACATGCAGCATACTTCTGATCAGGTTCTTTCCACCTATCCTTTATGGTCATATATTGATTAGCACTATTTCACACATCTGCTGCACAAAAATCAGGAACAGGGAGGAGCAGCCACATCTGTCCCTTTTATCAGGAAAGCATCTTCTCCAGACAGCTTCAGGTTCCCCAGTGTTTCACTGGTGAGGTGTTACATAACTACTCTTCTGAGGCAACAAGGTAAAAAATATTTAACATTTCCACCCTCTAGACGTCAGCAAAGGGCAGGAACGTAGATTTCGTTGAGAAACCAACTGTTATATGGCATTTTTCTTTGTATTTTTTCCACTACATTGAACACAACATTTTGAGTCTAAACATATGGTCAAGTCCCTCACTAACTCTCTATTCCAGTCCAGAAGGAGTAGTCTTGCTGTCTGGACTGTGCTCATTCCTACAGGAAATCCAAACAGTAGATATCCCAGTTATCTCAAGACTTTATTTTGATCCTCCCAGCTCCCAGCTCCTCTGTTAAGGCTCACCAGATTCCTCTCCTGCATGAAACCCCAGGCTCTGTCTGAGAAAAGGAACTGAGAAAACAGGAAACTGACATGAGAGAGTAAGACAAACAGGAAAGGAAAATGAAGACAGAGTTGATCTGGGTGTGGTGAGGCATGCCTGTAATCCCAGCACTCAGATGGCTGAGGCAGGATCACTGCCTGTTTGAGGCCAGCCTGGGCTCCATAGTGAGCTTAAAGCCGGCTTGAACACTACATAGCTGAACCCTGCCTCAAAAAACAAAACAAGAAAGAAAAACAAACAAACAAACAAAAAAAAAACCAGGGGCTGGGGATTTAGCTCAGCGGCATAAGCACCTGCCTGACAAGCGCAAGGTCATGAGTTCAATCCCTGGTAACAAAAACAACAACAACAACAAAACCCAGAAAGGACATATGGTTGATATAGATCATTTCATCTTAGAGGAAAAATAATAGACAGGGTCTCGCTATGCAGTTCAGGCTGGCCTTGGGCTCAATTTAGCCCAGGCTGGTCTCGAACTTCTACAATCTGCCTGCCTCAGCCTCCGAGTGCTGGGATTACAAGAGTGTGCCACCACACCCAGCTGGGAAAAATAATCTTTTATGAGTGACTTAGAAGTTAAATACTTAGAAATCTAGTCATGGGTGTTAAATATGCATACTTGTTCTTATGGTATACATAGTACTTATGTGATATTTTTAAATAGAAAAATCTAAATTCCTATGATTTAGGTGATGTACTGTTTTCCCCATTAAAAACAGTAAAAATGGGCTGGGGATTTAGCTCAGCGGCATAGGCGCCTGCCTTGCCAGCAGGCAGTCGTGAGTTCGATCCCTGGTACCAAAAAAAAAAAAAAAACAGTAAAAATATTCCCCAAATTCATAAACTTCATAAACAACTCTAAAAAATCTAAAGGAATGTTTCCTAACAAATGTGAAACTAAATCACATTTAATGTTTTATGTGTACTTTCTAAAAATAGAATCCAAGTAAAGAAACTTACATGAGGGGCCAGGAGTTTAGCTCAGTGGCATAAGCACCTGCCTGGCAAGGTCCTGAGTTCGAGCCCCAGTACCAAATAAAAAAAAGTAAGAAATTTACATGAATAAGAAGACTTCTTTTTTCCTTTTTTTTTTTTTTTGGTATCAGGGATCAAACTCATGACCTCATTTTTGCAGGCAGGCACTGTGTCACTGAGCTACATCTCTGGTTTGGAAAAAGATATTGTAAGGGTCAATCTAATTAATCTGCTCTTAATGTAAATGGAAAATTATAATTTTCTGCATATTCATTCATCCAACAGCTACTACTGATGGAGTGAATGTGGAATGCTTAATGCTGTTGCTTTGAAATAAATTTTAAGACATTAATGATTTAAAAGTAGCCAAGATTTTTTTTAAATACTTAAAAAACTGAATATGAGAGTTTGCTTCATTGCAGCCTGCGTATCTGGGAGCAGAACAGAGCCACACTGCCCTGCACGCATGTACCCACAGACGCTATCTTTCTCCCACTAGCTCAAATATGCAAGACACAAAAGTAAAAACAAGGCTCTTTTTATTTTTAACAGATAAAACTTAAGTCATTTAACATCAGATAAAAAACAAGTCCAGTTATACAGTAACAAAAGGACAGCATGTTTTCTTCCAAAGCCTGATGATGTCTGGTTTGTCTCTGTGCTTGGTCACAGGAATTTTCCTTTTCAATGTGATGACTGTCTTCCAGGGCAAAAACACTGCACTCTAGATCTTAGCAGTGCAATTTTATTCATTTATATACACACCCTTACCCAATTCGCTCCAACTTTGTTATGGCACTCCGACTGACACCATTCATTTATTATCCCCCACAATGAGTACTACCTTCTGCCCTCAAGTTTTATTTACAATTAAGAATTTGTACATGGCACAAATCAACTCAGTTCTTGGTGCTGTGATGAGATCAAATAGTCCTCACTACGATGAAACACTTTTCTCCAGCTTTTGGGAAATAATTGTATTTATTGTAAATATAACCAAAGAAAGTATCTTAGATGCACAAAATACCCAAGGCTTTTGTAGCAGCGATGAGGTACTCTATCACATAGCACAGTAAAAGATACTGTAAACTGAGCATCAAAGAATACTTAAAACAAAAACAGAAAACCACACATACTAGTCAAACAACAGATTGACTCACAAGCTGAATTCTTCAAAGTCGACTTTTGGTGAGGCTTTTTATTTTAAATGAGCCAGGAAAAAAAAAAATCTAAAAGATATGTATGTGTGTGTTACTGTGATAAAAGACACATACCAAAACTTATCATCTTACTGAAGGTATATTTTGTTCAAGTAACTGTTTTCTTTTTCATTCTTTTTTTTTTTTTTTTTTTTTTTTGAGACAGGGTCTCACTTTGTAGTTCAGGCTGGCCTTAAACTCATGGCACTTCTCCTGCCTCAGCCTCTCAAGTACTGGGACTACAAGAGTACACTCCCATGCTCAGCTATGTGACTGTTTTCTTAGGTTGCTTTCTCACTGAAAGTTTATAATGTTCAGAAAAAATTATTACCAGAGGAATGATTTGTCTCAATTTATTGTGAGATTAATAACAGCTGCTTTCAATATTCAAATGTCATGATGTTGGAAGGCAAAAGTACATTTTATAATTATGTGGCACTACACAGTATTTGCTTAATCAGGAATCCTGGATTTCCTTCATATCTCAAAAAAGTATTCCTTTTTCATATATCTTCAGGGGTACAGATGTAACTCAGTCGCAGAATATTTATTTTGCACACATGAAGCTCTGGGTACAAGCTGTCACCCCTTAAACACTATGACCAAAATTATAGTACATTTCACAGTGAAAAATCATAAAAATAAAGGGATTTTATAACCTTCCCAAGAAGAATATAACACTGAAAAAAAATACTTCTGTAGTACGTAATACAGAATCTTTTATCACTATTACAAGACTTTTTATGTAATTCACTTGGTGTAACCAGTCTGCCCTATACATATTTCCTATAATCATCTTTGAAAAGAAGCACAAACCATTTTGGTTTTTGAGATTTTTTTTTTTTTGGAGACAGATTGCTGCTGTGTAGTCCAGGCTGGCCTTGAACCTGCAACTCTCCTGCCTCAGTGTCCCAAAGGCTGGGATTACAGCTGTGCACCACCAAGCCCAGCTTAAGTTTCTGAGAATTAACTTTTTAAAAAGGTACTAAAAAGATCACATTTGTGGCTATCGTGGCTGTCCTCACTGTAGCCCACCCTGTGTCCTCCAGGGTGTACGTTCATCTTGCTTTTTCCTCTTTTACTTAGCCCAGGCTTGCGCCACAGAGCCAGTTTCTCCCTTACTCTCTTCACTTTTACTTTCTTTTTTTTTTTTTTTTTTTTTTTTTGGTACCGGGGATTGAACTCAAGACTGTGCTCTTGCAAGGCAGGCACTTATGCCGCTGAGCTAAATCCCCAGCCCACTTTTACTTTTTCAAATAAACTTGTCACTGTTAAAAAAAAAAAAAAGGTCATATTTGTGAATAACATTTGTATTACTTCTTACAAAAAAATACATTTTTCACTACAATTTTTTTCATTTTTGAAAGTAACAACATTTTTTTTTGTCTGTGGGCAACTTTCTTTTCTCCACAAAAACTCAAGGACGTTGTACAAGTTTGCTCTTATTTCCTTCTTGCTCACTGAGTTTGAAGTGAGTATAGGCGAGAATGCCAAATAAAGTACATAAAATGCCAAGACCCTGATTAACTGACAGTGGATCCTTAAATAAAACATATCCTCCACATAAAGTAATGCAGAACTTGAAGTGTCCAAACATGTTGTATCTGGGTTTTCAGATAAGGATACAAATGACAACAAGCTAGATATTAGGTATACACACACACACACACACACACACACGCACGCACGCTTGGGCAAAGCCCTTCTGTGGTTAGATAGAACTACATTAAACACACTAGAAAGCAGTAACCCATCTAACAAACAAAAATGTCAGTGAAGTATTGGGTCAATCCAACCTGCTGCAGATAGGTTTTAGCAATTCAAAATTGACAAGAGGGGCGGGGGGTATGGCACTTGATAAAGCACATGAAGTCCTATCCTCAGTATCCAAACAAAAACAAAAAACTTCACTAAAGGTAACAAGAAGGTCACACTGTGCTCTCCTGGGATGCATACACACTCACACAAAGCATGCAAAAGTAAAAAAGTGGAAAGAAGCTAGGTACGGTGTACATTTGTATAGTCCAAGTACTCTGAGAGGCTAAGGCAAGAGGATTCCAAACTCAAAGACCAGCCAGCCACTTGGTGATTTAGTGAGATCCTATATCAAAATTATAAACTGGGACATATAGTTCAGCACTGGGCTCAACCCTCAGGATCAAAAAACAAACAGAAATGTGACAAGAGACATAAGAGACTGCCTCAGTGGTTCCTGTTGACCTCTCCAATGAAGAAAGAGGTTACAATTCAAGGTTAGGGAAGAAGGTCAGAACAAAGGACAGAGAAGATGTTCTGTACAGCAGTTTATGGTTTGTTGCACGCTGGCATTTCTAATCGACTGTGCTTGGCACAGGAGATGAGGCGAACACTCTGGCAGGCTCAGGGTTGGCGGGAAGAGGGTGCGATAGGAGACAGGAGCCCTGAGCACAGGTCACAGCACGGGAGACCCTTGACACGACACGGGCAGCATCGTAGATGCCATCTCCCAGGCATCTCACTCACTCCACTGCACACTCGTTCTTTCCACGTTCTACTTGTGGAGGCTCAGGGACTTTAACTTGCTGCAGATCACAGAGGATTTTAGTGGCAGAGTTGGAAGTCCAAGCATAGGTGGGTTTACTGAACGCCAAAGTCTCTATTCCAATATAGTATAGGGCTGCTGACTCGCTCCTGGATTCAGGTTTTCCCATATCATCATTCATATAAAAAGCAAACACACACCTTCGTTAAAAATTATCATTTTGCCACATTTTAAATATAATTTTTAAATAGCAGTATTTATGAGCAATAACGTCTGCTAGGTGCTCGACACCTTTTTCTTTTCCTGTTTTTGCAGTGCTGGGGACTGAGCCCGATGCCTCACACAGGCTAGTAAATGTGAACCAACCACTGCCCTTATTCCCTCTTCATCCACCACCAGTGAAACCCGAGAGCTCCCCAGCCTGCTCTACCTCACAGGAAGTGAGCAGGCTGAGCGTCAGACTTGGCCTGTCCGACTCCAAGCTCAGGCCCTTGCCCCTGCTTTGAGACCAAGCAAGTGCAACTGGGCATGGTCAGTGCCTGGGACCATGTGGCTGAGTCACAGGCTACCTGTGCTTGCTGGATCCATGGAGGTGATTTCTCAGGATGCAGAAAATTTTCCTAAGGATGCTTATATAGCCACAATGAAATAAGCTTTACTCTTACTTACAAGCTATCTTTGAGTACACAGGCATAATGTTTGAGCTTTAGATTTCTGTATTCCTTCTATACTCTGTAAAGCCGTTTGTGCTCTGTTAAAGACATTTATACTAAAGGAAAGGCAAGTTTAAAGATTCTTCAGTGACTTTTTTTTTTTTTTTTTTTTACAAAATAAATAAATAAATAAAAGGAGCAGCCAGGCACGGTGGCATACACCTGTAATCCCAGCACTTGGGAGGCTGAGGCAGGAGGATTGCAAGTTTGAAACTAGCCTGGACTACAAAGGGAGGCCCTGCCCCATTAAAAAACAAAAACAGACAAAACAAAACTCCAATGTGCTTCCCAGCTCACTTGGAGTTACAGTGCTTATGTGAAAACTCATTCAATCCAGGTCCCTGTTACCTCTCAGTCTGCTACCTGGCCCCCTTCGCTCATCTGCTCCATGCACGCAGGCTTCCTAGCTCCTCTTGGTCCAGCGATTGCTGCTGCCTCTGCCTAGAATGTTCTTCCCTACCGGTCTACACAGAGCAATCCAGTCCTTTCTGTCCTCACTAAAAACTCATCTTCTGATGAGGCCTTCTGAATATCCTACCCTAAGCATCAGCCCTCTCCCCACCATCTATACCTGCTTTCCTGTTTTATTCCTTCCCTTTGGCAATTACACCACCAAACACTGTATGTACGTTTGTTTTCTTGTGTAAAGTCTATATTCTTCATCAGAATTTAAGTCTGTGAAGGCAAAGATCACGATATTTATTCACTATTGCACCTCCAGTGGCTGACGTACAGATGTTCAGGATGTCAATGAGGGTGGGGGATAGAGCTCAGTGGCACACTGCCTGCCTGGCAAATGTGAGGTCATGAGCTCAATTCCAGGTACAAAAAAAAAAAAAAAAAAAAAGAATGTAAATGAATGGTTGAGAGTGCGTGCTCAATAAACACTTGTGGAGTGAATGCCTTGATTTAGTAGCACACTGCACACACAAGTTCTGGGACTATACTATATGCATTCCATTCTGTACATCATGCTTCTCAGCTGTGTGGCCTGAAATGAGCTATTTTATCTCTTTTCCCTGTGTAAAAAATAAAATGATAGGGCTGGGGATTTAACCCAGTGGCACAAGTGCTTGCCTGGCAAGTGCAAGGTCATGAGTTTCATCCCCAGTACAAAAAAAAAAAACCCGACTTTCCTTCACAGAGTGACTGTGAGAATTAAATGGATCAATATACACAAAATGTTTCCAATAGTATCTGGCATAAAATCAATGTATTTAGTAGTTTAAGTTTGTTCATCATTGCTATTTATTCGTATTTGGCCCGTGTGCTAGTTATTTACTGTGTTGGATCTCAGTATTCCCCACACCTTTCTTTTTGTCTTTGAGACAGAGTCTCACTGTAGTTCATGCTGGTCTTGAACTCACTTTGTAGCCCAGGTTGGCCTCGAGCTCATGACGATCTTCCTGTCTCAACCTCCCAAATGCTGGGATTACAGGCATGCACCACCACACCCGGCCCTCCTTTCTACCCTCCTTTCTACACATCAGCAGACTAACGAAACAGTCCCAGACTGCCTCTCTGACTTGGGGGACCCATTCCTCACAACTGCCTACACAGAGTGAAATGTACAGAGACACAGAATGACAAGCAGAATGGTGAAAATGGGCAACTGACACTTATCCCCAATGTGACTTTGTTTTAAAGTTTGAATTATTAAAAAATAACTACGCAAGCCCATCCCAAAGCACTGTAAGTACAAAGACACACTCCAAAACCAGATGCCAGGGGTCTGAAATTAGCTTTTGTTATGTGAGCTAACCACACTTCTGCTTTAACATGAGATGACTGGAAAGAGACTGAAATTCAAGCCTGCATCCCATTACTCATTCAGCAAAGATTATTTAAACCAACTATCTAAGAAACCATAGTCTAAGCTAATTTTTATAGGGGAAAAGTTCACCTATTAAGAAAACTCAAAAGCATTCATGCTACAGTAAAGAAACTCATTTCCTGAGTTCTTATTGTTTTAAAATTCTAGTGTGGAAAGATACAGGAAAAAGACTAAAACTAACCACTCTTTTCAATTTAGGCCATGAAATAGTGTGACACTCAAGAGAGGAATGAATGTGACACTTTTGGAAACATACAAGACCAAACATTTGTAAAATGCTGTTAAAAGGATACGTGACTGGTGACGTGTTCCCAATGATCCAATAAATTGACAAATTCACCATGAATGCGATTACTCCAGACAGCAGCACCATAAGCTACAAGTAAAACAAAAGAATCATGAACACAAAGCACTTGTTATCATTATAATCCAGTAAAAACATATTTCATTACCATTTTAAAAACTCAAACATCAACTGTTAAAAACAAGACTAGAAGCTGAGCACCGCGTACAAGCCGGCAATCCCAGCATCCTGGGAGCCAAAGCAGGAGGACTAAAAATTCTGCCACCCTGGGCAACCTAGCAACCTATCAAGAGCCTTTTTCAAAACCACAAAGTAAACAAGGGGCTGGAGAAGTAACTGAAGTGAAGTTACTGAAGTGAAGTGTTCAATCCCCAGTACTAGGGGAAAAAAAGGACTAGAAAAAGAATTCATCTGGAATCCAGCAAGAACTGAATATAGAAAAGTAGAATGAATAGTGTTAAAAATGAAACCGTGCAGAAGAATCAATGGAAAATTCTGCAATAATAAACTTGTTTCTGAATATAACTTTCTATGTTCATTTTTGCTCACTTTTCTTATTCATCTAAGGAAGGAATATTTTGTAATGTATTTTTCTTTTCTTTTTTCTGAGACAGGGTCTTGCTATGTTACCCAGGTTGGCTTCTAGTCCCTGGACTCAAGGAATCCTCCTGCTTCAGCCTCTCAAGTAGATGGGACTATAGGCAGGCATCGCCGTGCCCAGCTATAATAATTTATTAAGAAAGTACTACATATGCATTATAGAACCAGAAAACAAAGATAAGTTTAACAAAAAGAATAAGAAACTATTATAATCCTAATCACCGTGCCATTTTGGAATATAGCCCTGCAGGTCTTTTTCCATTGCTCACTTTTATTTATATTTGAATCAATAAACACCCACTGGATGGCCACAAAGTTAAGGCCGGGCATGGAAAAGAACAAAATACATACGAAGTTGCTACTCTCAAAGGACTCCTAACTATTTGAATACACAATAAAAAAAACCATGATAACGGAAGTTTATATTTATACAACTTATGTGCCCAAAACTGTTCTAAATATTTTATAGGCATGAATCCGTTTCACTTTTTTTCTTTTTTCTGTTTTTGGTAGTAGTGAGGATTTAACCCAGGGCCTTTCCACTTCATCCCTAGATCTCTCTTACTTGTTTTTCTGAGCCAGGATCTTGCTGAGTCACCAAACTGCCAGACTGGGCTCAATTTGTGATCCTCCCCAGTCAGTTCCCAGAGCGCTGGGATCCCAGGTGTGGATCATTCATTTAATCCTTTTAAACCACAGGGTAGCTGTAAAAATACCCTTTTCTAAAGATGAAAGAACAGAGCACAGAAAGCTAAGTAATTAGCTTAAGATCAGCAGGCTAGTAAGGAGCAGCAGTGAGATTATACCCAGGCAGTCTAGTTCCAGAGTGTCTGCTTTTAACTTAGCATGCTCTCAAGGGCACACGCAGATTAAAGCGGTTAGGGTCCCAAGCAGAGGAAACACAGGTCGGTGGAGTTTCGTAAGCAAAAGGGTATGTTCAGGGACAGAGCAGAGATCAACTTGGCCAAGGAGGGGGAATCAATGCAATGTACTGCTGCATACACACAGAATGTTCTGCTCAAACCTGTCCTAAGATTTTATTTTAAAAATTAAAAAGCCATTTTATATCTCTAAGGGGAATTTAAATATTAGCTATAATTTAAATTACTAAGAATAGTTTAAATCCCAAGAAGAACATATTTGAAGAGATTTCCTGTCTCAGTTAAGCTTTAGCAGATTTTAAAATAGTACAGTCCTAAGAGGATCAGACGAAGCTAGGGATTTAGCTCAGGGATATAGGCACTTGCCTGGCAAGCGTGAGGTCGTGAGTTCAATCCCCAGTACAGAAAAAAAAAAAATCAGAGGAGTAGGATTTACATCATTTTTAGGTAAATAAGAGTAACGCTACATTGCTTTTTTTTTTTTTTTTTTTTGGTGCCAAGGGTCGAACTCACAACTGTGCACTTGCAAGGCAGGCGCTTATGCCGCTGAGCTAAATCCCCAGCCCCGCTACATTGCTTTTAATCAACAGTGTCTGTTAAATAGAAAGTATTCCTTATTGATTAAAAAAACTTTTAAAATGTGTAGAATATATTAATTTTATTGAATTCACAAACCTCACATACCTACAGTATTTCTTGATGATCTAGCATATCACTAAAAAGACAATTACTCACCCTGCTTCTGTGACTCAGTGATGCCCCCTAGGGACAGTAAGGAAAGAAGGTGACTTTCCCTTACTAAATGGCTTCAGTTTGCCTGCTCCTATGAGGGTTTTTACAGCCTTTCTGTCTCCCTTTGTCTCTCCTTCCCTTCATATCTTGGTCTCTGTATGTATCTATTTGTCTCTCTTGCTCTCTCTCTGGAAGTCCTGCTATGTGGCCTGCGCTGGCTTCTGATCCTCCTGATTCAGCCTCCTGAGTGCTGGGATTACAGGCATGTGCCACCATGCCTGACTTCCTATTGTTTAAACCGGTCAGAGAGCTATCACAAAAAGCCTCTGCCCTGGTAATTTCAGGCGTCTCAGCAGAGGCTAGGATTTCTGTAAGGTAAGAGGAACTATTATTTGAGAGATGGTCCAATGAGTGCTACTTTAAAAGAAAGCATAGCCAAGTAGATGACTTTGAAACATCTATTGGCATCACGGGTTGTACAGCAGAGCACCCAATGTGGACTTTGTGTGTCCTGGTGGCATGCTCCCAGCTATGAGGAAGATCAAGAGGGAGGACTTACTGAGTTCACAATTTGAAAGCAGCCAGGGCAATATAGGAATACTCATCTCAAAATAAAGGTTGGCCAGGGGCTGTTGGAAGTGTATCTCAATGGTTCAGTATTGCCTAACATGTACAAGACCCTGAGTTCAATCCCAGCACAGTGTGGTGAGGGAGAGAAATACAGACTTGGACTTCAGAGTCAGAAAGCATGGATTCGAATTCCGGCTCTGGGGCTGGGGATGTAGCTCAGTGGTACTGCACCTGCCTGGCAAGCATAAGGTCCTGAGTTCAATTTCTGGTACCAAAAGAGAAAAAAAAATTCCAGCTGTTTATTAGCTATGGGATCTTGGGCCAGCTACTAAACTTTGTCTTTCATTTTCCTCATCAGTAAAAGGAGGAATAACACTTTATTCCTCCAAGTAAGGTTACGAAGAGTAAATAAGTATTTGTAAATTGCTTTAAACAGTGCGTGGAACAGAACGAGGGCTACCAGAATGTTTGGTAAATAAATACCACTAAAAAAAAAAATTCCCGGCGCCATGCTGGATCTTAGGGGGCCGAGCCAACCAGTAAGCAGCCTGCCGCCCTGGAGAGTGACTGTGGTGTGGGGAGCCATGGCCACCCCAGGGCGGGGAAACCAGAAGCAAGAGCGTCTCCTGAGATCCCCGCCATGCTGGATCTTAGGGGGCTGAGCCAACCAGTAAGCAGCCTGCTGCCTACCGGGGCGCGGGCTTAGAACCAAAAATACCACATCTCCCCCCACCCCCTTAACAATTGAGATCCAGGGATCTGGGTATCTCTTAGCAGGTGACCATATTTGGTACAGCAAGTCGGGGGAGTCTCCTACTATCTCTGAAGGCAGATACATTTATCACTGTTTTGCTTTGTCCTGATTAACGGTGTTGCTCTATTCAATACTCTGTGTTGATGTGTTCTATAATGTGTATTTCTTTGATTTTGCTGTATAGTAGAAGAACAACTATTGTGAAGACAACGAGGTATACAATGTTGCCTGTTACTGTTGTCCTGGTGACCTGCTGTGATGTTCTGTGCCAGTTTCACTATACTGTCTCAATTGGCTTTATTCCATCTTTTTTTTTTTCTGTTTGCAGCTTCACTGTGTGTTCACTTT
>PVJX010000253.1:92552-119187 GCA_004027295.1 Dolichotis patagonum | reverse complement strand
AAAATTCCCATCAATTGTGTTCTAGATGGCAAAGTTGAGGCAAGCAAAACTTCCTGACAAAGTGTTATGGACTATTTGTATGTCAAACTCTTGAGCTTGCCATGGGATGGTACTGGGAAGTGGCTAAAATGAGTCCTCATGGAGGGGTGGGGGGCAGGATTAGTACTCTTACAAGGAAAGACAGAAAGGAGCTCACTTCTCTCATTCTCTCAGCTGAGGATCCAAGATAACTGCTTCTGTGCCTACAGAGAGGCCTCGCCAAGAGCGCAACCATGCTAACAGCTGGGCCTCAGACTCAACCTCCAGGACTGTGAGAGAGCAGTGTTTGTTGTTTAAGCTACCCAGGCCATATTTTTGTAATAGAACCTTCTTATGGTTTGTGTCTAGATGTCCCCTCAAAGCCTCATGCGGTCATAGGGATGGGTTTTTTTTCAGAGGTTGCTGAATTTAAGAGTGTGTGGTGGATCTGTGGTACAGCGCTGGGATTTAGGGTGCTGGGATGAAAGGTAAGGGATTGCTGGATCAATCCACTGACTGAACTGGCACCAGTTCACTGGATACAATATAAGACACAGAAAGAGGCTTGTTTTGCCCTTCCTTCTTGTAGCTTTTGCTGTCTTTGGCTGCCATGAACTGTTGCCCCTCTGCCATATGCCACCCTACCTTAGAACCAGCCGATTATGGACTGAAACCTCTCTAAACTGAGATAACTATACTTTCCCCCTTTTAACTTTAGGTGTTGGGATATTCTGTCTCAGCAACAAGAAAAGTAACCAAGACACACCTGAACTAAAAGGGAAAATTGTATTTTTTAATTTAAAATGTCCTAAAGCAATATATATATATATATATAGATATATATAGATATATATATATATATATCCCAAAGCACACACTTTTGATCTCCCAATTCCACTCACAGGTCTATATTCAGAAAAAGGAGAAAAAGCATGACTTGTGGGCAAGTGCACAAGGATGCCTATGTCAACACTATTCACGGTGGCCAGGAACGGGACAAATATCAAACACCAAAACAGGACTATTATACAGACCCTAAATAGAATGATTTGGAGAGATTTGGATGAGCTATTGCTAAGTCACATGATCCCACTTTTGTTTCATTTAGGCATGTGTTTTTATGGACGTATGTAACATGGAGAAAAATATGATTATTGTCTTTGGGAGCTCTGAGTTTTTGTACTATAATCAGGGACACATTTTAGTGATTTTTTGGGGGCGAGTGGTCCTCCATGAGGACTCTATTTAGCCACTTCCCAGTACTAGGTATCGAACTCACAACCTTGTGCTTGTTAGGCAGGCACCTGTGCCACTGAGCTAAATCCCTAGCGCAAGGAGAAAAATATGAAATAGCAAACACCAGGATGCAAACATGACTTAAGGGAACCAGATGGGGTAATGCTGAAGCCTATACAAACAGAAAGGCTGAGGAAAAAGAATCCAGGATAAAAACAGCATATGTGGAAGACTTCCAGGAAAATGGTGGAAAAAAGTAAGCAACAACTCAGCCTCTCCAAGATTTGGAACCCAGACACCGGAAAATAACTTGGGAAAGAAAAAAAGTGGGGAAGTAGATCCCCAGGAACTAGGAAGGATTTGACAGAAAAATGAAATCCTAGGGAGAAGTTGTAGAGACAGAACATAATATGGAGAGGGAAAGGGACAATCTGCACTTTCTCCCAGCTCTCAGCTGGTGACTCTCGGGAAAGCGAGACCAAATCTACAGAGACAAGTGAACACCTCAAGACATCATGACTACACCAGCATTACAAAAAACTTTCAAGGATATCCTACAAAAAGCTCATGAAGCCAACAATGCCAGTAAGTAAAGAAGAATGAATATACCTCAAGAGATGAGCAGTTAAGCAACAGAAAAAAAAAATATAAGTAAATCACCAATGGGAAAATCATGCAATGACAGGAGTAAGTCAATACCTCCCAGTAATAACTCTCAAGCTGAATGGTGTCAACTGCCCCTTCAACAGACACAGATTGATAGCATGAATTAAAAAAAAATTAAATACAATGATATGTTATATACAAGAGACACATTTAGTTCAGAAAGAAACTCACAGATTGAAAATCAAAGAATGGGAAACAATATTCCATGCAACAGGAAACCAGAAAAATGTAGAAGTAACTATCATAACTTCAGACAAAGTAGATTTTAAGCCAAAACTGATCAGAAGAAACAAAGGTCACTACATATTGGTTAAAGGAATAATTCAATAGGAAGAGGTAATAATTATAAACATATATACACTAAATACTAGCACACTCTACCTAACTTCATAAAACAAATACTGTTGGACATTTAAAAACTCAGATAAACACCAATACAATTGTAACAGGGACCTGAACAACCCACTGTCATAAATGGACAGATCAACTAGATAAAAATCAACAAAGAAATACCAGAAATACAAATTCTGAGACATGAGACATTCTCCAGAATAGACCACATACTAGCCCATATAGTATGCTTAAGTAAGTACAAAAGAATAAAAATTCTCTCACGCATATTATCAGATCATAGTACAATAAAACAAGAAATCAATGGCAAAAGAAACCACATAATTTGCAAATTATGCAAATACATAGCAATTAAAATCCTTTTGAATAATCAATAGATCACAGGGGGACAGTTCCTACAATCAAACAACAATATTGGTACGACATACCTAACCTATGTGACACAATGAAAGCAGTACTAAAGCAGGCAGTTTATAGGAGTGAATTCCCACATCAGAAAAACAGAGTAAGCTCAAATAAATAACCTGATGATGCACATGAAGGTTCTAGAAAAACAAGAAAAACCCAAATCCAAAGCAAGTACAAGGAAAGAAATCATAAAGATCAGGGCAGAACAGCAGATTAAAACATCAATACAAAAAAATCAAAGAGTTGATTCTTTGAAAGAATATACAAAGGGCCAGGGATATAGCTCAGTGGCACAGTGCCTGCCTGGCAAGTGTGAAGTCATGAGCTTGATTCCGGTATTTAAAAAAAAAAAAAAAAGTAAAAATCTTTAGCCAATTTTATCAAAATAAGAAAAGACCCAAATCCATGCAATTAGACATGCAAAAGGCAATGATTTTAGCTCAAATTCAGATCATTGGCAACTACTTTGAGAACCTGTACTCTAATAAAACTGGAAGATTCAGAAGAAATGAATAGATTCCTAGATACATATGAACTACCAAAGCTGAACCAAAAAGGTATGGAAATCCCAGTAATTTAATATTAGTGTAATAAAATTGAAGAAGTAATAAAAATGCCAACTAACAAAAGGCCAGGTGCCAATTCACTGTCAAATTCTTTTGTTTTTTTTTTTTTGGTCTTTTAGAGGTTGGCCTTGGGCTCACTTTGTAGCCCAGGCTGATCTCGAACTTGAAACGATCCCCTGCCTCAGCCTCCCGAGTGCTGGGATTACAGGATTGTGCCACCACGCCGGGCTTTTTTTCTTTCTTTCACTGTCAAATTCTACAAAAACTTTTAGACAAGATCGAACACCAATACTCAGCAAACTCCTCAGTCATTCCTGAAAGCAAGCACTACCCTGATTCCAAAACCAGAAAACTATCCAACCAAAAGGCAAAACAAAACCAAAAACAACAGGCCAATCTCTCTCTCTGTCTTTCTCTCTCTCTCTCTCTTAATCTTTTTGACACAGACTTTCACTATGCAGTTCAGGCTGGCCTTGAACTCACTTGGTAACCCAGGTTGGCAATCCTCTTGCCTCAGCCTCCTGTGTACTGGGATTACAGGTATGCACCACTATGCACAGCTAAGGATAACCTCTTTAATGAATAGAGACACAAAAGTATTCAGTAATATGACAGTGCAAAAAGAATGCAGCAGATCACCAAAAAGATCATACATCATGACTAAGCAAGATTTATTCCAGGGATGCAGAAATAGTTCAACATGCAAAAAGCAATAAACCTGATACAGCAGATAAACAGAAAAGGACAAAAATCCTGTGATTCAATGTAGAAAACACATTTGACAAAAATCCAACATCCATTCATGATAAAAAGCCTGAAGAAAATAGGTATAAGGTTTTTATTTCAATCTGATAAAAAGCCATCTATGATAAATCAATGTCCAACATCACACTAAATGGAGAGAAGCTGAAAACTTTCCCTCTAAATCAGAAACAAAACAAGGATGTCTGCTCTCGCCATTCCTGTTCAATATAGTTCTTGAAACATTAGCCAGAGTAATTAAGATGAGAAATAAAAAGCATATCAACAGCAAAAGAACAAGTTAAGAGGTGGAATGTACCTCAATGGTAAATAACCCACCTAGCATGCACAAGGTACTGAGTTCAATCCCCAGTACTACAGAAAAACAAACAAACCAAAATCAAAACAAGTTAAATTGTCATTATTTAGATGATATGAAGACCCCAAAAACTCCATGGAAAGATTCCTAGAATTAATAACTAAATCCAGTAGCACAACGTGATACAAAGTCAATATTCAACAAATCTGTATTCCTGGGCGTCAGGGATTTAGCTCAGCGGAGTAGCACCTGTCTGGCAAGTATGAGATCCTGAGTTTGATTTCCGGTATACACACACAAAAAAATCTGTACTCTGTACACCAATAATAACTCACTAAGAGAAAATAGGGAAACTATACTTTTTACAACAGCATTAAGAAAAATGAAGTACTTAGGAATTAACCTAACCAAGGAAGTAAAAGACCTCTGCAATTAAAACTACAGTACTCTGAAAAAAGAAATTGAAAAGGACATGAGAAAATGGAAAGATGTCCCTAGTTCCTCAATAAGTAGAATCAATATTGTCAAAATGGCTATACTTTCAGAACTGTTTTACAGATTTAACACAATCCCAATAAAAATACCAATACCATTCCTCACAGAACGAGAGAAAGCAATCCTAAAATTCATAGAGAACCTGGGCTGGGGATTTAGCTCAGTGGCTCAAGTGCTTGCCTGGTAAGTGCAAGGCTGTGAGTTCAATCCCCGGCACCAAAAAAATTCATACAGAACCTGAAGAGATCTAGAACAGCAAAAGCAATTCTGAGCAACAATGGCAAGGCAGGAGCATCATTTCCAGACCTCAAGCTATATACTACAAAGCTACAGTGTTAAAAACTGCATGGTATCAGCAAAACAAACAAACAAAAAACCAATTTGTGGATGAATGGAACACAATAGAGAATGCAGAAACAACTCCAGATACACCCAGCAACTTTATTTATTTATTTTTTTTAATTCTTTTTTTTTTTAATTTTTTTTTTTTTTTTATTGGTACCAGGGATTGAACTCACGACTGCCTGCTTGCAAGGCAGGCGCTTATGCCGCTGAGCTAAATCCCAGCCCTCAGCAACTTTATTTTTGACAAAGAGGCTGAATGCTTTTGCTGTAGGAAAGACAGCCTGTAACAAATGGTGCTAGAAAAACTGGCTATCTACAAGTAGAAGGTTGAACCTAGATCCATATCTCTTAGTATGCACTAAACTAAATTCAAAATAGATCAAAGATCTAAATAGTAAAATAGAGACAATCTGCTGAAAGACAAAATAGGTCAAACTCTTAAAGACATAGTTATAGGCAAAGACTTTCTGAACAGAACCCTAGTTATACCAGAAATAATACCAAGAATCAACAAATGGGATCATATCAAATTAAAAGCTTCTGCACAGCAAAAGAAGTAACCAACAGAGTAAAGATACAACCCACAGAAGGGGAAAAAAACTTTGCCAGGTACTCCTCAAGAGACAAATATGTAGAATACATAAAGAACTCAAAAAAAAAAAAAAACTCAAAATATTAGGCCTTTCAAATGTAAAGAGCATTGGAAACGAACAGACACTTCTCGGATGAAGTAGTACAAATGGTAATAAAACATGTTCAACACTGATGTCCATTTGAGAAATACAAATTAAAACAATACTGAGATTCCTGACTCCAGAATGGCTATCGTAAAGAAGTGCAACAATAACAAGTGCTGGAAAGGCTGTAAAGAAAAAGAGGAATTTCATGGTTGCGAAGAGTATAAACTGATAATAACCACTATGAAAACCAGGTAGAGATTCCTCACAAAAACAGGAATTTCATTTGACCCTGCTATTTCCCTTCTAGGCATCTCTTCCCCAAAGAGTTAAAAGACATCACAACACAGTGATACAGGTATACCCACTGTTATAGCAGCACAACTCATAACAGCTAAGTCTTGGAAGCGGCCTATATGTTCATCAACAGATGAATGGATATAAATGTGGTCTTTATACACAACAGCAAACTAGTGTGCCATAAAGAAGGATAAACTCGAGTCATCTGAAGGAAACTTGGTATTCTTTGAGGCCATAATGTTAAGTGAAATGAATCAGATATACAAGCTTAAATGTCACATGGTTTCTCTTATATGAAAAATCAAATCTATAAAGTGCAAAATAAGAGACAAAACATAAGAGAAAAGTTATTGTAGTCAATCATGGCCAATGTATATAAAGGTGTACTTTTTTGGTTTTGGTTTCTCAGAGTGGTTATTTTGTTGGGGGGGTGTCTCACCTTGTAATTCAGACTGGTCTTGAACCCACTATGTAATCTAGCATGGCTAGAACTCACAATGACCCTCCTGCCTCAGCCTCCCACCTGCTGGGATTACAGGTGTGCATCACCAAGCCTAACTCTAAAAGTATACTATGATACTATGATTTAATATCATTGTCTTACATGTTTTATGTTCTTTGGCCTATTAGTCTGGCTGTTAATCTGTTAATGATATTTAATTTGATAAGGACATAAAACTGAGACGTTATGTGCCGGTACCAATTCCTCACAACCAATGGAATCTTATGTACTGTGAACATATATTTAATAAGAATAAATTTTTTTAATCAAATACTATATCCAAAATGACTATATTACATAAAAGTATATACATATGCATGTATGCACATTTATGTGCACCTAAAAAAAGTCTATCATCAAAATAGTAAAGCATTTTAGGATTCCAAGGTGCTTCCACTTTCTTCTTCTTCTTCTTTTTTTTTTTATCTTTTTTGAGACAGGGTCTCACTATGTGGTTCTGTCTTTGACCTCACTTTGTAGCCTAGGCTGGTCTCAAATTCACAACAATCCTCTTGCCTCAGCCTTCTCTGAGTGCTGGGATTACAGGACTACACCATCACACCTGGCTTTTTTTCTTCATATTTTTATGTATGTTCAAAATCTATACTATGAGCATGCATTATTTTTATTAAAGCAAAGCCAAAAAACCTGCATTTTCATTATAAAAGTTTAAAATTAAACATCACAATTATTTGTGGGCTATAACTTGACATCATCAAATAGTAACCAGGCATTCGAAGATCTGAATTATAGTCTTGGTTTGGCCTCTAACCTATGCCAAAACCTATCTCTCTGTGCCTGTTCCTTCATCTGAAAAACAATCCTTTCCTTGTCATCCATGAAGGGTGATTAAGAAAATTAAATGTGAGAACAGATCTGAGATAGTATACCAAGACAGGATATTCTACAAAGTAAAAATTGTATTACTATTGGAAGGGTTATCATTACATTGTGTCTTACACACCAGAATAATTAGAACTTACCACAGCAGTGACTGACCAGGGACCAAATATTCCTCCTTCTCCAAACACTGGCTCAAAGAAGGGCACAGCGACTAGCAACATGGCAGACGACATTGGAGCCTGGTAGTACAGCAATTGCATTGAGTTTACTTGCAGCTCATGTTGTTTGGCACCTACCCACTGAAAATTAGGAGATAAAACAAGTCAGACACAAAAGAAAAGCATCACTTGATCAAAAGAAAAGCATCACTTGATCAAAGATGCAACTCAAACCATGCAAATGGAGATGTGGGGTACAGGCTCAGGGAAGAAGCCTAATTATTCTGGAAGATTGCAAAAGTCAGCCAGATATATGAACACTCTTCAAACTCCTTGAGTAAGAGGAGCCTTAAAAACGCAATTTCTGATCATCTATTTCTCACTATTTCCCCACTTCTCAATTCTGCAGAAGTGGGGAAATATCTTCCCTTCCTGATCCTACTGAACAGGGAAAAGTATATGCTTCTAGGGCCCATACTCATCAGAGGTCTTGGGAAACTAAGGCAGGAAGGGAAATTTAGGTGATGAGAAGAACTGTAAGTACACTCTTTCTAAAATTGATCAAAAAAGAAAAAAAGAAAGACTGGGTAATAAGGCAGGTTAGAGACTAACAGATTGACCTTGGTCATGTCCAGCAAGCTGCCAATGTTTGAGGTTTAAAAGATATTTGGTCTTTTTCGTCACTTCAGGAAACCCAATCAACGGTAGAAAATGTTCCTCTCTATGCATAACTTTTCTGTGCGTAGTATTCCCCTACCAGCACCAAGATACACTGATCATCGCAAATCCTAAAACACTGTAACATTCAGTAGAAGTGACTCCTCAAAACCTCAATTCCCATCAGTCCTCAAAATGCTTCACAAATACGACTAAAAAAGAGCCTTTGAGATCTGCCAAGAACAGTCAGGCTTTTGAGTAACTTTTACAATCCTGTTCCCTGAAGGGCTGGGTGTCCTGTTACAGAAGTCCTCTTTCCTCTCCACTTCTCTGCCAGCCTCCCTGGCGGCTGTGGTCTCCACCTCTGCCACAGAACTCCCTGGAATGGTGGGCCTTGCTGTCCCTCGATGCTGCACACCCTGGCTTTTGCGGGCCACCTCTCTCATGCTCTCCTAAAGGGCACCATCACCACAGCCACGGGCCTCCTGACTGATCATCTCTTTTCTTTCCTGCTGATATCCACGTTTTGGACCTCCCTTCTGTGAGGTTTTCTGTCACGCTTGGGACAGAACTCAAAGCCTCACAGGCACCAGGCATACACCCACCACCTGTGGGCTACATTCCCAGCCCTTCCTGAGTATCTTCACCCTCTCGGCTTCCACAGTTCCCCGGCCATTTTCACTTAGCCTGCTGCAGGAACTGGTTTAAAATCAACCACCTTCCTTCCACCAGAGCTCTCCTGTGTCACTCCAATCCGTAACGCTATCTTCTCCCCAGAAGTCCTACTCCTTACTTTCCTCTCACATTATGTCTCACGCTACCGAGCCTTTCTCTAAAAGGTCTCGCGTGTGGCTCTCATCTTCCCAGGTCCATGCCACAGCCCTAGCCCAGGCCCTTGTGCCTTCATTCCTAGTGAAGGACAGACAGGTCCTTAACTGCTCACTCACCTTTCTTCCTTCTCTTAAGGACCCTTCACTGGCACCACAGTTATGCTGCTTCACCACAGGAATGATCAAGCCACTCTATCTAAACTCCCGCAGAGTAGAAACCCTTCCTCAGAGGACATTAAGACTCTGCCAGCTGGTCTCATCTGTACCTCAGCTTCGTCCTTTTGTGATGCACCTAGGTACTCCAGCCTCACTGAACTAATCCAGTTCTCCTCAAATTCTCTGTAGTTCAGTAAGTTAAAGACCTGCTGCATTCCATGGCTGAGCAAACTCCTGTGCATCCTTCCACTGAAAGTGTTAACTTCCCCCAAGTCTTACGTCAACACCTCGAAACAACAACTGTCATCTATTCCCCCGGGTTCCTCAGAACTTTTCTCACACCAGGAGCCCACAAGCTGTCTACATGTGCTTCTACAATGCTGGGTTATAGCTGCTTTCCATGAATGTATCCCCAAGGATAAGAATCAGGCAGAAGAGATGCCTGCTGAATGAACAAGTCAACTGTCTTTTTGTTACTAAAGCTAATAGCTAAGGACTTCTTTTCAATTCCTTTGAGTGTTTCCGGCAGTACAAAAAATGACTTAAAAAATACACAGGTTTTCAACAGGCAGATACAACTTTAACAGGAATTTTTTGGGGATCTAGCTATGGTTAGAGTACTTTTACTATTTAGTGATAACAAAATTTGCTCATTAGATTTACTACAGAGTCTCCAATCATTTGTTGGTCAATCTCATTTCAAAATCTATCTTAAGGATAAAGAATCCTTTGATTCTAATCTTCAGTAATTTTAAGACTTCTGTGAACAAAAATGGTCATACTGACACAGATGATGAGTACTGTGAATAGAAATTATGTATAAAGAGAATAGAAACTAACATTTGACAAATGAAAAAATCTTACTTTTAGTAAACATTTAACACACTTAGGCCAAAAAATGTACTTAACAGAAACAGATAAATGGGAATGTTCACTTATTGTACCTAGTTACAAAATTTAAACTCACTAAAGTGCATCCAAATAATTTTTATTTTTTTAAGCATAAAGCTGAGCTTCTCAGATCTTCTCTGCAGTAAAAGACAGAATATCAGAGCTAAGTAAGTAGACTGAGTGAGGGCTCCATTTCTTCATGCTACTGCTCTTGCCTTTCATAAACAGCTCTGTAAACACAAAAACATGTATTTACAGCTATACTACTTTTGGGGCTGGGAACTTAGCTCAGTGGCTTAAGCGCCTGCCTGGCAAGTGCAAGGTCATGAGTTCGATCCCTGGTACCAAAAAAACAAAAACAAAAACAAAAAAAAACTATACTACTTTTTAAAAAATGCTACAGAAATGATCACTGCCACAGTTTAAGATGCTAGGGCTGAGTTACTGAAGCCCTGACATTTCTAACAAGAATGCTTCCAGATGTACCTATGGTCTAACCTCACTACAATAAATTAATCCAGTGTAAAACTGATTACAAACTTTGGCTTTGAGTCCCTACGCAGGCACACTCAGAATTTTCAGACCAAGGTTTTCAGTATAGAGAAAATACTGTTTCCCCGTACTGTGCACCAAGTTGTTTATTCCCCACTGCATAAGAAATAAAAGACATTCTATGTTGGGATTTTATGGTAAAGCAGTAAGTGAACTCATGACCAAATTTGTGACGAATGTCAGCTATAATAGACAAGACACTGTTGTGCTTGAAAAAGTGAAATACCTTTTTTTATTTGTTTGTTTGGTTTGGTTTAGTTTTTGAGTCAGGGAATCACTATGTAACCCAGGGTAGCTTTGACCTCTTGACGATCCTCCTGCCTCAGCCTCCTGAGTGCTGGGATTACATGCGTGCACTACCACACCCACCAAACCACCGTTATAAAGTACTCCATTGATATAAACTATTAAAAACCAGTATTTAAGTTTTTTTTGTTTTTGTACCGGGGATCGAACTCACGACCACGCGCTTTCAAGGCAAGCACTTATGCCGCTGAGCTAAATCCCTGGCCATTATTTAAGTTCTTAAGGCAAAAAAAAAAAAAAAAAATTATAAATCTGAAAATTTTCTTTCCTGCTCAAATTCCTGTAAGTGTATCCACTTCTTCACAACAACTTCAAAATCAAACAATGAATGATGAATATAACCAATGAGCTTACAAAGTAGAAGCCTTATTACTCATTCTGTAAAGCTTTCCCAGAAAATAATGTAACTTCACCCCAAACTCAGTGTGTTAAGCACGGGTATTATACACTTACAAACAAGTAGGCATTTGGTGAGCATCACACACCCAAGTTTCTGTTTCCTTTCTTCTCTTCACCTTGAGTCAGACAATTTATGCATTATGCTCTCTTCCCAACAGTCTATTGTCTCTATACTGTATTTTCTAAACCTTGGGATACAGCTTCAAAATTTATGAAATCTGCTAAAAAGGCACATAAAGAAAAAGAAAATTACCAACCACTTGATAAAGAGATGTAACTAAAACACCAAGAGCTGCAAACACCATTCCAAGGAAATTAAACTTCACATCGTAATAAGAATTTAGGATTACACCTAAAGTTATAGGAATCTGTAAAGAAAAAAAGGCAAATGCTGTTCAGATTATGTTCAAGATACATACACTCTGTATTCCTTTTACTCTGTCTTATATGCTTAATCATAAACACATAATTGAGTAACAATGAAAGAAATAGTTTTCCATTTGGAAAACTATTAATCCTACCTCCTAAATGTGAAATGTAGTTCCTTATTGATGTTCACATTTAATTCTATTTTAAATTTGGGGTAAAATAATGAGTTGATGCAGTATGCAAGAAAATACCACAGGCACGCACAGGTAAGTAAATGGACTCCAAAACTAGTGTTTACAAAACATACGCAAAACTACCTAACAAAAACATTAAGATCTTAAATACAAATTACTAAATGCAAACAGTACTTCAGTGACTCTCCTTTTATTTAAAGATGCAGACACCTCTGCAGTATCTTGGGCAGGCATATTCTGAGACATCTGGGGTAGACTTTTTCATGTTTACCATTCGTGATTGGATCCTTCTAGAGAAGAAAGCTGCTTTTGAGGTTTTACAGATACTCTGATACACTGGACTGCACTACTTTCTTACCAATCACAGCATTACAGTGCCCATGAAACACTAACCGCTAAAATCCACACGAGCACACCCTTCTTGGATTAAGAGCCCAAGACAGCGCCAACAAGGCTTTCCCCCGCCTCCCGCCAACAAGCCTGAAGTTTGGAAGATTCCTCCCGGGTTCCGGAAGCTGGGAGAGGGCGTGGCGCAAGGTTAAAACAAAGTGCGTTCAAACTTCCCGGGACAATGACGTCCCGGCTGAGGGCTGCGCCGCCTGCGGCTGGAGCTACTCACCAGCGTAAGCTGAATCCTGGTGGAGAAGCTCTTCTGGTAGCACAGGGTCTGGATGGCTATAATCACCGGTGTGGTCATGGCCTTGGCCAGCTGATAGGTGCCGATGGTGTTGTTCTGCAGCGAAAGGTTGGTGAAGACCACAAAGCCACAGAAGCTCAGAGCCAGGAGGAAGAGCTTGGAGGGCGGCAGACTTTTGGGAGCAAAGATGTCCAGCTTCTGGCAGATGTACAAGCCCAGCCAGGTGACCACGAAGTGCACCAGGGTCAGGCTCATATTGGGAAAGCCGTGGTGCACATAGATCCATTTGTTGAGGAACACGATGCAGATGGACACCAGCAGGTTGAACAGGAGCCCGGCGGCGATTCGCCCGTGGCCCCGGACTCGCTCGGCCAGAGATGCCATGACTTCCCCCGCGCCGGGCCGTGCGGCCTCTGAGGCGCCGGCGCCGTCGTCCTCTGCCGTCTTCCCCGCCGCCGCCTCACAGACCTGCCTGGGCGAGACAAGCGCCGCCGCGCACGCCCTCCTCGCTGCCCGGACAGCCCGCAGGTCACGTGACCCAGCGCCCGCGCTTCCGCCCCAGCGGCGGGACTGCGCAGGCGCGGTGGAGACGGCACGGCCGCTGCCTGCGTGGCGGTGGCCCCGGAGGCTTGGTGCTGAGCCCTGCGGGTGCGCTCTGCTGTGCAGAGCTGAGCAGGTTCTCTGCGTGAGGACAGAAACTGAGCAAGTTCAGAGTCTACGCTATGGAGAGGAAAAGAGGATATATTGAAGGAATACTGTAAAAGATTTTACCTTAAATATATACTCAGGGTGTGCTGCCTGACACCTGTAATCCCCGCTTTCGGGAGGCTGAGGACAGGCAAAGCGAAAGTTCAAGCCTAACCTGGGCAAGCTAGCGAGAAGCTGTTTCAAGAGAAAAAAAAAAAAATACTATTATAAAAAGGGCTTGGAAAATCTGGAAGTGTTTGTTTGTTTGTTTGTTTGTTTGTTTTTGGTACCGGGGATCGAACTCATAACCTCCTGCTTGCCAGGCAGGCACTTACGCCGCTATTTGGGGTGTAACCCTGTGTGATGACTCTTCCCCAGTGCAACAAACAAACAAAACCCTGAACTGAGAGCATGCAGAACCATAATGAACTCACAATGTAGGTTTATCAGTATTGTGGCATATTTGCTTCGAACGTTTTACTTTGGTACATATCACATTTGCTTCAGTGACCCTGAAAGGGCTGTTCCTTTAGAACCACAGTGTTATTCACACTCCTAAGAGGCTTAACAATAATACCCTAATAGCATCAGATAGCAGTTCAAGTGCAGATTCAGGAGGTGAAGGGAGACTTTAGACCTTGGGTGTATACTACCTGATTATCTCTAGGTTGTGCAAGCCGTTTGTTTGTTTGTTTGTTTTGAGGTAGCGTTTGGCTATGCCGTTCTGCATGTACTTGCTATGTAGCCCTGGCTGGCCTAGATGTCGAAACGATTGCCTCAGCCTCCTGAGTGTTTGTGCATGTTTATATTCACACTGCTGCAAATGAGACTGACTTACCTTATGCTGCAACACCAAAAATGATCTATCTTCCACAATTTGATAAAAAGGAAATCGTGAGAAATTATTTTTAGTACATGTTTGCAGTTCATAGAGACTACATTCCTTGTGGAGAGCTGGAACGTGTACATATTTTATTTAATTATTTTCATCTCCTCCCTCTTTCCCCCTACCCCTCCCTCCATCTCTTTTTTAAAATCAGATTTTATTGGTACCTTTTAGATACATATAGCGATCACATCCATCATAGAAATTTGTATCTGTACATATAACTTGTTTCATTTTTTTATTCCCCTCCATGCCTTCAACCCTTCTCCCTCCCTATTTACACTTTTTTTTTTCCAGTACCAGGGATCGAACTCATGATCTCGCGCTTGCCAGGCAGGCGCTTATGCCACTGAGCTAAATCCCCAGCCCAAGAGTTTTTTTTTCTTTTTCTTTTTCCCCCTCCCTATTTATAAAAGCTGTTTTCATGTTTTCCTTCTTTCTTTACCGCTCCCCTCCTTGTTCCTCACCTCATCTGAAAATTTTCTTCCTATTTCACATTATCTATTATACACTTTGATCCTTATTTACACTTTCACTTTCTGACACCAGAGAATCAATTCGATATTTACACATGAGCATCTGATTTATTTCACATAACAGTACAAACTCAAAAAAAAAAAAGAGTACAAACTCAAGGTCCATTCATTTAGCTATAAAAACCTCAAATTTATCCTTCTTTATGGCTGAGTACTACTCCATTGCATTAAAAAAAAGACCACATCTTCATATTGCAGGGGTCTCCAGTATCAGGATAGTACTCTGCTGTATGTAAATGCCGTATTTTCTTTATGGATTCATCTGGAGAGACTGCTTTTACATTTCCAAGGAATTGAACAACCTTTCACAGGTTTAATTAAGTTATTTTGCAAATTACCTGTTTCTGTCTTCCATTTTCTTTAGGGGTAGTACTGGTAGTTCAATGGGGACTGGGAGACCATTCCCCTCCATCTGTTTGAGTTTGGACAGCATCCCAAGGCCAATCATCCTTCTATTATTCTGAGAGAATTAAAAAATAAAATTACACAGACCCAAGAAATCCCTGAAGCTCTAGGCTAGAATGAGTGCCAGTTAGATCTCCTGGCCTCACCTTCAGTAAACTTTTCCCCACCCAAACCTTGTTAAAAGTCCATAAATACATACTACATCTCATCCATACAGTTAAATCAGAGAGAATTATGGGATAGGCATGCTCTCTGAAAGCACCTAAGATGACTCAGCACCCTGTCAATCAGTCCTGTAAATCTTACCCAGGTATCCAGTGAGAGACACGCTGGCTGGGGTGCAGTCCGGACCCTGATTTATCAGTGTGCTGCATCTGTTTCCCCCAACACCACTTTTCTGTTCATGCCACCTTTCTTGTTTCTGCTAGCATGGACCTTGTCCACGAAAGCCTGGAATCTACCTGTCGATCCATGCCATGGTAACAGCAGTACTTGTCTTTTCTTATCTTTGTGTAAGAACTTACATGCTTTTGGGGCATAGAAAGTTTTTAATATTTTAATTCACATTTGCAGTATTTGAACCCACAGCCTGTGCATGGCAGGCAAGGGCTCTGCCTATGAGCTATATCCCCAGAGCACAGTATGGTAGCTTCTCCAGCATGGTTAGGAAACAGTTCACGGCTCCATTTTTAAGTCAATGCTTGACATTTTCTTTTCCTAGAAAATTACCCATTTTACATACTTGGTTTGAGTAGTATATAGTATTATATACTATTTCACCTATTGTTATATCACTGTTTCTCTCTCTCTCTCTCTCTCTCTCTCTTTCTCTCTCAATACACTCTCACTATTAGTTCAGACTAGCATTAAACTCAGTGTGTGTCCCAGGCTGGCCTTGAATTTGAGGCAATCCTCCTGCCTCAGCCTCCTGAGTGCTAGGATTATAGGCATATGATACCATGCCCAGCCTATATCACTGTATTCTAAACATTGCTTTTTTTTTTCCAGTGTTGAGATTAAACCTATCCTAAGCAAGTGCTCCACTGAGCTATACTCTCAGTCTCTCCCCTCCACCCCGAATCTTCTTGTAGTCCTAGGCTGGTCTTCTGGTCTTGAATTTGTGGTCCTCTTGACCCTTACTGTTGGGATTACAGGCATGCACCACCATACCTGGCTCTAAAACCTTTTTAGTAATTTATTTTGAAACAGGCTCTCACTAAATTGTCTAGGCTGGTAGTAAATTTGTGAGCCTCCTGCCTCAGCCTATTAGCTGTGATTACAGGTATGTACTACAATGCCAGGTGGGTTTTCTTTGTCCCTTGGTTAGCTCTTCAAATAGTTTATGAATTTTAATGGGTTTTTGAAAGATCTACTGATTTTGGTCTTTTCTTTTCTTTTTTTTTTTTTTTTTTTTGGTACTGGGGATCGAACTCATGATTACACGCTTGCAAAGCAGGCGCTTAAGCCGTGAGCTAAATCCCCAGCCCGATTTTGGTCTTTTCAAAGATTATTTCTACCAATTTGTGCCAGGTCATTATTATATTATCATTTTCTGGTGCTGGAGATCTAACTCAGAGCCTCATAATTCATTTATTTTTATTTAAATAAGAATAGCTTAAAATAACTTTGGTCACAGATGTTAAGACAATGGAACATTCTCCTTGGCCTTAAGTTTTAAGTAGTCTGATTGAGAGTTTTAATTTTCTCTTTAGGAGTTATTCAAACATTTCTTGAGTACCTGCTTTATGCCAGATACTATGTTTGGCACTTAGGAATAATGGCAAGTACAACCAGACCAAGCCCACTTTTATAGAACTTAGTGAGAGAAGACTGGTACTAAACAACTATAAACCATGATAAATGACCGTTGTAAAGTAAGAAAACATGGTCCTATGAGTACACTAAAACAGCATACCCTAGATTTGGGGAAGGAGGTGTGTTCAAAGCCTTCTCCAAGGAAACGATTCCTAAGCTAAAATTTGAGAATGGGTAATAGTTAATTTGGCAGGGTCTGAAGTCTGGTTCTCTCATGGTCTCCCTGATACATTCTACTTCGTGTGCTGTTCTTCCTACGAGGTTATCAAAGGTCACCAGTTTTAGCATAGCGTGAGTCTTTCCCCTCTGTACTGCCAGCCTCCACGCAATTTGCAGCAAGATTACTTACTGTGCATTGCTTTTTCTGGGCACTGGCAGCAAGCTGAGGGGCTCGAGGTGAACCACGGCTGCCCTTCAGTGTCATGTGTTGCTAAACTATGATGCCCGGTGGATTGGGTGTGTTAAATGTGATTCGGCTTTGGATATTTCAACTTAGAATAAATTTGGTGGACCTAATAACTTCGTTAAGTCAAGGAGCATTTTCAGCTTACAGTATTTTAAGTGTAGATGAGTTTACTGAGACATAACTCCATTTTTAAGTCAAGGAGCATCTGCAGTGAAAGCATGAACTCTGAAACTTGGTTCAAAGATCAAAATGTTAGGGCTGGGCTGTATCTCAGCGGTAACCGCCTGCTAGTAGGCATGCATGAGGCTCTACCATAGAATTCCAGCTCCCGAGAAGGAAAGAATGAAAAAGCATAAAAATATCTAGTGTCTCCTTTCGTTGACTTTATCAGTTATTTCCTTTTAAGATTGCAGAGTGCTGTTCTTTTGAATGAATACACAACTGGTAACCCCATCACAAGTCAAGCAGCTCCTGGAGTTAAAATATGAACTCTGAAATTTGGGATAAAAGGTAGAGATATCAGGGCTGGGGATGATTATCTCGGGAGCACAGCATCTGCTTAGTATGCCCACGGCCCTAGCTTAGATTGCCCAGCACCACAAAAAGAAAAAGGATAAAGTAGAGTGTGTTTTTTTGTTGAATGTATCAGTAGTTCTTTCCTTTTAAAATTGCCAGCTTTGTTTTGTATGAATACAGCCCAATTTGCTTAGACGTTCTCTTATGGAAGGGTATTTAGGCTAGGTTGCTTCTATTTCTATTCTGTCGCACAGGAAGCTGTGCTGGACTGTGTGTCGTGTGTGCACCCACACACGCCTGAGTGCACACGTGGTGCTGGGGATTAAACCCAGGGCCCCACACGTGGCAAGCATTGCTTCGGACATTTTTGTGTACATTTCTGTGGAATTGATTTTCATTTCTCTTGGGTAAATACAGTATTAGAGTATAATTGGTGGGTAAATTATTATTTAGAAATCTCCCCGAAGATAGTACCGTTTTACATTCCTCTCAATAATAATGTATCAGTCTACTCCACATTCTTGTCAATTTTCTGTGTTGCCAGTCTTTTTTATTTTAGCTATTCTTTTTTTTAAATTCAATTACCAGTCCAATTATTTAAATACAGGATGACCAAATATTGTATTTTTGTTAATTTTTATAACAGAAAATATAAAAATGACAGTTTTATCAAACTTATTCAATAAATGTTCTGTGTATTATATATCTTAAAACATTCAACATGCAACACAACTTTGCAATATGGACAGTAGTATCTGGTCTCTTTCTAAATTCTTTTTTGCATTATAGTCTTTCTTTGAATAACACACTTCACACTTTTGTGTTGGCCATTCCTTTTTTTCTGTGGGTGGTATAATTTCAATAAAATGTCTGCCCACTAAACATAATGATGACGATGTCAAGGTGGAGGTCCTGGTTGGTGTTTCCCTATCCCATATTTTTCAATTATTTGGTCTGTTAGACCTAATCTAATGTTAGACCTAATCTAAATTGTAAATGACTTCAGAACTCCCTTGTTTTGAACAAATAACAAACAAGTTTCATATTGTTTGGTCCAGAAGGTGCATAAGTATTTTGTAGTATTTTTTCCTTGCTTTTGAGCACAGGATAGCTTGTTAGATGTAGTCAACTCTGTCAACATCACCCATAGAGTTATTATAATCCTTGACCACTTGTGAAATTTTAAAATCTAGTTTGTTCTTTCAAGTTCTATCATTTCTGTGTTATGAATAGTTGACAATAAGACTTTTTTTTTTTTTTTTTTTTGTACCATGGATCAAACTCACAACCTTGCACTTTCCTGGCAAGGGCTTATACCACTAAGCTAACCCCCCTCCCCCAGGAGACAACTTTTTGTCTTTCCATTTTGTAACACATACTTTTTCTCTCTGATATACTAATACGTCTCCCCTTTTCAGTTTTTATTTTGCAAAATCTTTTGGCATTTCCTTCCTGTTCAGTCTCAGTGTCACAAATGTATCCATTTTGCATTGTAAAAGAATATCACTGACAATCTGAGCAACTCTTTTGAGGATAACAATATATAATGGAACAACCATTGCTAAATTCTTATCATCTTGTCGTGAAATCCTATATCCCTATTGTTTTGTGTTTTTTTTTTTCTTGTTGTGGTTTGTTTCATTTGTTTTTTCGGGTTTTTTTTTTTTTTCACTTTAAAATAAAAAAAAATCACTGAGTTCTGGAGAAGTATAAAAATTGTATCTAATGTATTTCAAATAAAGAAATTTTTTTTTTTTTTGAGACAGGCATGTGCCACTACAGCTGACTTTGTCTTTTTTGAGACAGCATCTCCCTGTGCAGTTCAGGCTGGCCTTCAGCTCACTTTGTATCCCAGGCTGGTCTTGAACTTGCAATGATCCTTCTGCCTCGACCTCCCAAGTTCTGCAATTATAAGTCTGTGCCATCACACCCAGCAAGAGTTTTTATAGATTGTAGCACAAAGTTATAAGTTATTTGTCACAAATAAAACATGAATTAGTAAAATATAACCAGGACTTATTAGATTTCACTAGAAACAAACATCAAAGGCAAATACAATGTTCTAAATAAAAAAGTATGCAAAAAATAATACCTGATATAAAACAAATAAACAGATGTACAAGTATATCTCATGCAAACAAGAACTGGCTGGCTAAAATGACACCTGCCCCAGTGACACTCAGTTAGGCAGTGAGCAAACAAATATGCTGCTCAAGTGACACTCAGGGTAAATGTTAAGTGGTAAAGATGCTGGGGATTGAATCCAGGCTCTTTGCACTGTTACACCCTTAGCCCTTTTTTTTGAGACAGTCTCATGAAGTCACCCAGGTTGGGCTCAAACTTGTGATCCACTGCCTTAGCCTCCCAGAGTGCTGAGTTATTTTAGCTATTCTGATAGAGGTGTTGTGTTATAGTAACTCACTGTTGTTGCCATTTGTGTTTTCCCTATAACACTGATTTGTTAGCTTTAGGGATTTTTTTTTTTTTTTTTTTTGTATTATACTGGAGATGGAACCTAGTGCTAGGCAAGTATTCTACCACTGAGCTACATCCCCATCCGTCTTTATTGTCAGACATGGCTTTCCTAAATTCAGTCTAGCCTTGAACTTGCAATCTTTTTGCCTCAGCTTCCTGAATGGCTGTGCCCAACTCAGTTATAGCTTTTATGCCACGTCCAGCATCACTCTTGAAACTCCGGAGGGAGGACAGTGGAGGATGAAGAACAAAGCCAAGAGTCAAGATGCGTAAAGCTGAGGTCAGATGGAGTGCCTCTCCTGATGGGAGAAAGGACTGCCCAACAACTGCAGTGTGTTTACTTATACAGTCGGCACAAGAGGCTGTTCACAGAGAATTTCAAGGGAAGGGTAAGATGCAGAAGGAAGCACATTATGCCTTGGTGGTTACATGGGGAACAAGAAAGCAGCTGTCTGTACCATCTCGGAAAGGCCTAGTCACTTAGTGCATCAGCTCTCTGAGCTGCATACACTTCTCACTGGGCCCTGCCAAACTCACGAGAAGCAGTGACTTGTCCAAGGTACCTGAGCTACGGACAGCACTTTTATATTTGGGACTACAATCCATCTCTAATTACTTACTGTGCTTGGGATAAGGTGAGGGTCAAGGTTTATTATGCACATGGATATGCAGTTGTTCCAACAGTTTATTGGACTCTACTCAAAGCTTTTTTTTTTTTTTTTTTTTTTTTTGGTACCGGGGATCAAACTCACGACCTCAGGCTTGCCAGGCAGGTGCTTAAGCCACTGAGCTAAATCCCCGGCCCTACTCAAAGCTTTTGAAGCGTTTTAAATCTAAAGACAAAAATATTAAATCTGTGCCCTTCACTACTTACCATTTTACTGTATTTGCTTTGTGTAGACTTTTATTCTAAAACTATGCTATTTCAAAGAAAAGTATAGACATTATGACTTTTCATCCCTGTATGTTTTAGCAAGCATCTGCTAAGGTCATTTTCCTATATAGCCATGATACTGTCACCACCTTTAAGAACTAAAAAGAGGGTGCTCTAAAGGATATAATTGCATGTATGTTTAAGTGTGTAAGATGAATGACCATATTACTGTTTTTGTTATATCATGCAGCAGAACTGTTAACAGTCTCATTGCTTGAATGTGTACTTTGTATGCTTTAACTTTGTAACTTGAACAACTATTTCCAAGATGACAGTATGTAAGTTATCAAGTAATGATTTCTTAGTATTTTTTTGTTTTCTTTTTTTTCTTGTAATTTTGTATTGTTGCTACCTTTTTTTCTATTTTGTTTTCTTTTTAAATAAAATTACAAAAAAAGGAACTACTTCTAATATTAAGAACATTTAAGAACTACTTCAGTAGTACCAACTTGTCTTTTTGCTTGATGGTATCCTGATAGGAATTGTGCTAAACCTTATCTGGGGAGAACCAACATCTTGATTACATTGACTTCCAACTAGTCAACTTGGTATTCCTCTTCATTTATTGCTCCATGCCAGATACTGCAATGGCAAGCAGAACCACTGAAATGACACCCAGAATTTGGAGGCAGATTTATTTTATGTCAGATGGACATCGACTGGGAATCAATTGATCCTCAAAGTCAGACCCTGAAGGTTCAGGGAGGGGTTTCTACAGGGTTTCAAGCAAGAAGCAGAGTACTTGGCTGTCTTTGATTGGTTCTTATAACAGTGACCAGCCATTTCTAGGAGACTTAGTAAGAGGAACTGAAATAAACTGGAGGTTACCTGGGTAACTAACAGACTGGCTGGGAGTATTTTCTGTTACACTATACTGTCTTCGTATGCTCAAACTTGATAGCACGTTGACTGAGTTGGTAAAATAGAAATGTTTCCAAATAAAGACAATAACATTATCTTAGAAAATATTTTTATTTAAAATGAAACTTTATTAAGGTATAACTGACATACAATAGTGTACCTGTGTAAAGTATACACTTGTTAAGTTTTGGTATATGCAAACACCTATGAAACTAGACAACAGCTAGGAGAGTGAACAGGCTCACCACTTACAAAAGCCCCCCTGAACCCATCAGGGGCATCTGTCTGCCCCTCTGCCTAGGCAGTGCTGGTCTGCTTTCTGTAATCACATGAATTTGCAACTTCAGGACTTTCATAGAAATGGAATTATAGCCTGTAGTTTCATGTTTAAAAAATGTATTCATACATAATTTCAACACAATAAGTTCACCTTTTTAAAAAAAACTTTGAGACAGGGTCTCACTATGTAGTCCAGGCTGGCCTTGAATTTGTATTGATACTTTTGCATCAGTCTTCTAAGCTCTAAGATTACACGTGTGAGCAACCTCACCAGGCATCTTAAATTCACTTCTTTTACATTTATTTCTTGCACATTTATTAATCAGAGCTCTACAGGGAAACAGTGCAAATTGTGTGTGTGTGTGTGTGTGTGTGTGTGTGTGTGTGTGTATGTATGTCTGTGTGTTTGTGTTTAGAGAGATGAGAGAAGGGAAGAGAGAAAGAAGGGTAGGAGGGAGGGAGACAGAGTGGGGAGAAAGAAGGAAAGAGACAATCAGAAATTAGTTTTAAGGAACTGGTTCACACACAGGTAGAATTGGAAAGTCTGAAATGTGTAGGGAGACTGGCAGGCTGGCGACTCACACAGGAGTTAAGCCTTAAGGTAGAATTTCTTCTTTTTCTGGAAACCTGTCCTTCCACCACCCCCCCCGGGAATTTATTTTTTACTTAAAATACACCATGTTCATAGCAACAATAAAGACCTAGATAGCCAATGGAAATCCTGCAAAGTGAGCTCAGCACCATATTGGAGTGAAACCAGAAAATGACAACAGAAACATACAGTACTTAGAATTAAACTTTTTCTCCTATTACTTTTTCATGTAAGGGAAACTATATGGTGTTCCAGCTTACTTAACATTATGATCTTAAGGTGTATTCATTTTTTAACAAATACCTCAATCTTTCTTAGTGGAAGAGTAGTCTTTCATTGTGTATACTACCATACTGTCTTTATCCATTCATCTGCTGATGGGCAAGACTTCCCTATTATGAACATGCTGCTACAAACATGGGTACATCACTGTCCTATGACACTCAAAAGGGGAATAGTGGGGTGAGATTTCTATTTTTAGTTATTGGAGAAATCTCTACAGATTTTCAAAGTGGGTATATCACTAGTGTATCTTACAAACAGTGGCGTTCCTTTTTCCCCACAGCCCCACCAGCATTTGTTACTGATTTTTTGATGGCAGCCATTCTTTTTGGAGTGAAATGGAATTTTACTATTAATTTCCATTTCTTGAGTGGCTGGTGACGTTGAACATTTTTTTCATGTACGTATTGCCCACTGTATTTCCTCATCTGAGAAATACCTATTTATTTCAGAAGCCCAGATGTTTTTGTTTTGAGACGGGGTCTTGTTACGTAGTCTAGGTTGGCTTGTGGCATCCTCCTTCCGCAGCCCCCAAGTGCTGGGATTACAGGCATGCATCACTATGCGCAGCTGGACGACCAGTTTCTGACTGCAACTTTAAATCTGGGAAGTCTACGTTTTCTGAGTTCTTTATATATTCTAGATATTAGTCCTTTGTCTGAGGAGTATCTGACAAAAATTTGTTCCATTCTATAGGTTCTCTTTACTCTATTGATGATTTCTTTTGCTGTGCATTTTGCTATATTATTTTTAGTATTTAAGAACCACTAAGTTTTATGATAAATGATAAATACTTGGCTTGAGAATGAATCTGCTTTCCATCCTGCTTATAATTTTAAGGTAGGGGAGTACTTAAAATTACAAAAATGGGGCCGGGGATTTAGCTCAGTAGCTAAGTGCGTCATGAGTTTGATCCCTGGTACCAAAGGTGGGAAAAATGTACAAAAATGAACTAGAAAAGTGCCTTCCTCTGGCGTGAACCAAGAGGAGAACCAGAGACAGGTCCCTGAGATCCGGCCATGGCCATGGTGGAACCCAGAAGCCTGCACAAAGAAGCAATTCACCCGCCCCCTTGGTAAGCACCTTCCTCTGGTGTGAGCCAGGAGGAGACCCAGGAGTGTTTCTTGAGCCTACCAGTTGGAATCAGACATCCCCAACCCTCTCCCCCTTAGCAACTGGGGACAAAGGTCTGGGCATCTCTTGATAGGATGACTGTATGCAACACAGCAAATATGGGGGGTCTCCTCTATCTTCTCTTTGAAAGCAAGTGTTGTTTTCAGTTTTGCTTCATTATGATTAATTGCTTTACTCTATTCAATATTCTCTTTCGATTGATTTTATAATGTTCTGTCTTTGATTTGATTTTGCTATACTTAATTGACTAGACAACTATTGTGAAGATAATGAGATATACTACGGTACCTATTACTGTTATCCCGGTAACCTGCTGTGAAGTTCTGTACCAAATTCACTGCACTGTCTCAATTGGCTTTGTTCTGTCTTGTACTGTTGTATTTCTACTACCTTCAAAAGAAACAAAAACAAAAACAAAAGAAGTAGAACAAGAAATTTAATTTCTTTATTACACAATAGAAAGATATTGCTGGAATTTGTAAGAATGGAAAATTTTAATTTTATATAATTTTATTTTAAAACACATTTAGGGAAATAATAATATAATACATTAATTTTATAAAGTATCACCATAATATTCTGAAAAGTACAAAATTCAAATGCCTAAATTTTACATTCTCCCCCAAAAATAAAGCAAAAGGAAAAACCCCATTAATTACAAATATGTATATTTTATTAAAAAGAAAAAAAGACACCTCCATTTATCATGGGAGAATACAAACGGTAGATGAATTATGACTGAATTTCATACCCTAGTGGGTCAAGTCCTTGGTCCAGAAGCATGAGAGAGGATTCCCTTAACTTCTGCAACAATTTCTTTAGTTCCTGCTTAGAAAATACCTGATATTTAAAAAGAAAAAAAATTAGGAAAAGAAAGCTATAAACTTATTGTTACTTAATCAATCAGATTAATTTAAACTAAGAAGTCCACTGTAAGTTTATCTGGCCAGAAGCTAGTGTATTAGAGTGGGCCAAGAAGTCAGGGCTATTTCAGAGAGTCGGTCTGTATACATATTCGGGGGCGGGGGAAGCACATACACTCAAACTGTACTATTAGTTTCACAAAATCCAAGAACTTAAAATATGAACATGCCTTCACAAACTGAACATTAGCACAGTGTATCCGTGACTGAACTCACAGCCGCCGATCCTGTGGACTCACCAGGTAGAGTTTGTGGCGCTCGGAGGACACCATGTCTGCCAACTGCAGGCACTCCTGGTACTGACCCGTGGTGTGCAGTATGGTGTGAAGCAGAAAACACAGTCTTGGCAGACAAAGCTTTCTCAGTAAGACCATCTGATGTGTCCTTTCATGGTCTTCCTCTGGATCCTACCAAGAGACATCAAGTGTTTTGACAATTTTAAGCTAAATATCCTTAAGAATAGAAATTCAAGGACAGTAGGATCTGAATATCCATGGGTTCAGAATCTGCAGATCCAACCAAGCACAGACAGAAAATATTTGGGGAAAAAAGAAGTTTCTCTATACTAAACATGTACAAACTTTTTGTTCTTGTCATTTTCACTCACTCAAGACTATTTTCAGAGCATGTGCACTGCATTATAAGTCATTTACAGGATTTACAAGATGGGGAGGATGTGTAGGTTATTTGAAAATACTGTACCATTTTACATAATGGAATTTTGTGATGACTTTATATTTTTTTGTTGTTGGTACCAGGGATCGAACTCACGATGGCGCGCTTGCAAGGCAGGCGCTTATGCAGCTTAGATAAATCCCCAGCCCACCGTGATGACTTTAGTATGTACAGGGACCTGAACCAACCCCTGCCCCATGATGCTGAGGGACGACTGGACTGAATCTAGTCCAAAGAGGAAAAAGCTAAAGAGTTTTTATATATGCCTATTAAAAATAAAATGAGGCAAGAAAGAAATCTAACAGGATTTAATGGCAATAAAGCAATAAACTGAACAAAGTATACTACAGAGAGTAAAGAGCTGCCGAACATATTTCTAAGCCTAATGTTTGGAATAAGAACATATAAAAGGAGTAAGAAAGACAAAACACCATCAGAGCAAATATACTACCATTTCACTGGATATTTACAGAGGTAACTATGGGTCTGAGAGGGCACACCAAAATGACAACAGTAATCACGGCTGGAGGACGGGTCATGATGGGGAGAGACAATTGTGTTGCAAACTTCTAATTTTTTTTCTAACTTTTTTTTTTTTTTTTTTTTTTTTTTT